>VKKT01012350.1:10371-21992 GCA_008038995.1 Haliotis laevigata
ACCCGGGTCTTCGGCGTGACGAGCGAACGCTTTAACCACTAGGCTACCCCACCGCCCCTGGTCAGTTTTGAGAAGCTAACCATTGTCATACTCTTACAACGTTATAAATGTTTCGAAAGCAACCGTTATATTTGTTTTTTAATTCCCTAAGCTACATGTATTTCAAAGTATGTCTCCTTTGTCAATTGTATTTGAAGTTTCTAAAAAGAACATCACACAAACAGGTCTGACGTGAATCGAAAATATAAGTAGGAAAATTTTGAAATGAGTCATTTTTTCAGAAAAATAGCAATATTTATGATAGTTACAACACGCGAGTCACTAACACCGAAACAAACAATTTCTTCAAAGTTAAAATCAGATTTGGAATAAAGTAGCTTGTATACCGGCAGATTGTGTTAAACGCTTCTACTATCAGAGGGTCTCTCAAGTCTATTCCACTTCATATGACAAGAAAAACGTAACCTTGAGATGGATATATACTACTCACACTTTGCTAAGGATCACAAAACTCCCAACTTTACTTAAACATAGATTTATAATTTGAAATTTGTGTCCATTTAAAACTGGATAAATAACTATATGGTAATCCCTCTTTAGGCAAACAGCCACTTTAATCTAACCTTATGCACTTGATACATGAGTAACCATAAAAATGGTGTTCATGGCACCAATCAGACATTTTGCAAATCATAGAACGAGTCATTGACAAGTACACACCACCTGTCAATAGCAGATCAAGATGCAGTGACATACTGAAACCTAGGATCCATTGCTTACAATAAGCTTATATATTTAAACCAAATTAGACCTCACATCATAGTTTTCTGTTGAATCAATTGATCCTTAGCAAAGTGTGAATAGTATATTTCCAAGGCAAGGCGTGACCGAGCGGTTAGAGTGTTGTCTTGCTTACATTTGACTTGATTTGCCACATGATGTCATTATGTCATCTAGTTTGTCTTTGTGTATGTAACAGCATTTACCCGGGATGATCTGTGTTAGAAGTGGTCTTCAGTAACCCATGCTTATCGTAAGAGGTGACTTACGAGATCGGGTGGTCAATCTCGCTGACTTGGTTGACACATGTCATCGTATCTCAATTGCATATATCGATGCTCATGATGTTCATCACTGGATTGTCTGGTCCAGACTCGATTATTTACAGACCGCCGCCATATAGCTNGAATATTGCTGAGTGAAGCGTAAAACTAAACTCAATCAATCAATCCACCGATTCGCTTTTTGTTGTTTTTTCTTCCCATAACATGAAACAGATAACATCAGCAAAGGACATGAGATAAGAGCATGAAATATGATGCAGTCGTACCCCATGCAACACCAGGGGAATGGCCTGGGAACATTGCTCATGTGTAAAACAGCAATAAAACTCATGGCCGCCTGTAAATATACAAAGCAAAACTATGACAAATAAATACAGTAAATCAAGAGAAGGGTCATTCATTTAGATTTACAACCCATTACCTACTCCAAATCTGCATATCGAGGTAAGAAAGGCACAGCCTCGAAACTGAGTGTGGAGTCGGCCAAGGATATGGTCTACCACTTCCTTCTTTAAACATTTCTAATATATGGCGTGGCGTGGCGGAACTGTAAAGTCATGGTGGCCCACTCACTAGCCTGTCAGAACCACGCCCACTCTCACGCTCTTGCTTGATCCTCTGAAATACTGCGTCCTCGTATAGTGTGCGTGCGTACGTAAGTACGTAAGGCTGCGAGGAGTCCTGGTAAAGTAAGAATGGAGTGAGCCATAGGTAAACCGACACGTTTTTGGTGGTTTGATCGTTGTTTAGCGATGAAGTTTAGTTTTACTCCGCTTTGGGGAATATTCCAGCAATATCACGGCGGGGGACACCAGAAATGCGCTTCAAACATTGTACCCAAGTGGGGAATCGAACCCGGGTCTTCGGCGTGACGAGAGACGCATTTAACCGCTAGGCTACCGTTGTGAATGTGGCTTTACGGCCTTTTTATAGCAATACCAGTAATATCGGGGAAAGGAATGCCAGAAACTCAGGAGATTCGCAAAAGAAATAATAATATTTCATAAAGAAAGGTGAGATTTTTGCACGACAGACAGTTAGTCATCCCAAGAAGAGTAGCAGGGGTGTGCCCCAGACCAGGGCAGGGGGTGGCGTTCGCATGTCTGACGAGGAAGGGGGTGGTACAGACTGGGGGGAAAGGGGTAGGGGGGAACGTGTGAGGAAGGACACTTGTTCTGTTTATACAACAGAAGATCCGGAGAGGGAGAGTTCCGGAATTCCTATCAGGGATGCCTTGGCTATCTGCTTTATGTCCTATAGACAGGCTGAGCACCGGCCATGCAGTTCCGAGACACGACATTCCTGGGAAGACTGTCGTTGGTGTACCGAGCTACTTAAATCGTGTTTAGTTCGACTTTAGTTCGACTTATTTCGAAAATCACGAGCCACAGATATTCGTTATTTTTTCCATATGTGTGAAATGGATTATAACTGCGTAATTATACGGCATGTGGGTGGTAAAACAAACAGGGTTTATTGTTTCATTAAAACATGCAGCTATCCGGTGTCCGACCTCGCTTGCTCCAGGCGTCGCTTTAGACAAACAATGTAATTACCGAGTAATCACGTTATTCAAAATTCATAAAAACGGTCTCCAAATATTTAAATGGCAGGTCAATATGCTCATACAGACTGTAGCAGGACATGATGTAGCACAGATGTAGTAGGATGGTCGTTGTACTCGTTGAAATGAGGCGAATTTTGATTTAATAATAATTGGTTATTAAAATAAAGTTTATTGCATTAACCCTCTGGGATACGTTGTCCCATTTTCGTCATTAACCCTCTAAGCCACAGTCCACCATTTATACTACCCATCAAAAGTTAAGACTCACCTAAAGCACTCACTATATTTTATGCATAGATATATGGTTACATCGAAGATGACTTTCTCGACTAACTTGGGGGAACCAACTGCAAACCTTATGCAGATGAATTGTATGAGGGCCATGCACCAAATTGCTGAAAAGCATGTGCAAAATATCGTGCATGTGAACAGCTGCGTTTTAGTGTAAAGTTTTGTTAAGAATTCTCCAATTTTCACTGAGCTTCATCATTTATTGAACTTATGTCAATAACTTTTCAACCTTACGAATTTGTTTTACAATACTTCAGTTCATGTGTAAACAGTACCTTTAAACAGTATGGAATATTTTGTAAAATCTTGTTTAGAACAGTTGCCTGAAGTAAGTGGCTACATTTACACTAGTGAGTCTAAACTTTTGATGGGTAGTATAGCTGCAATATTGCTGAGTGCGGCGTTACACCACAAACAAACAAAACAACTAATTTAAGAGCCACAGTACAATGAATTTGCGCCGACCTGCCCTTTTTTCGTCACATTATTGTCGATCTCCAGGCACGGTGACAACAAGTACCACCATTTATTGTATTATAGTATTACACCCCCGGGATCGAACCACCACCCTTCCGCTCTCCAAGCTGAGTGAGTATAGCTTTATGCCACGTTTTGATATATTCCAGTAATGTCACCACGGGGACACCAGAAATGGTCTTCACGCATTGTACCAGTGTGCGGGATCGAACCCGACACCACCAGGTTAACCTACCGCCCCTCTCCGAGAAGACGCTCTATAAGACTAACGCTTAGTCTCTGAATATATATAATTTTTATGGTTAAAAACAAACCCATTTAAATTGAAAAGGAGCCCCAGGGAGAACAAAGATTCATTCCCCACTCAGATGAGAAATTCAGAACCTGAGGAAATCTAGACTTGCTTCATTGAGGGGTTTTAGCATTGCAGAGTCTAAGCAGTAAGGAAAATAATATGGTTCAGGGACAGTGAGACAGAAAAGCGCTCTGTCGACCAACACATATGCATACAAGTCGTTTTATGAATTAACTTACCTTGAACTAGAACAAACACCCCATTGACCCCACCCCTCCCCCTCACATACACATTTCAAATACTGTCAAGTAACCATGGCGATCTTTTCAAACATTATTATTAAAGTCGCTGGTAACGGGTACAGCGTTTAAGAGAAAAGCAATTAGATACCAATTTCATTTCAATCCCAAGTCAGCTATGGCAACATCACGTTTACCTTAGTTGTTTTGGACAGTAGATCACTTCGGATTACACTCCCACATAAAACGTGCATGCAGTTATAGAACTGAAGAAGTATCCAAGCCAGCTCACTCACTGTTTTTACACGTCCACCACGTCATGCAGTTAGTCACACCTGTAATATGAATTTTCAGTTATTAAAACTCTGTCTAATAATAGTAACTTTTTTGTTTTGAGTATCTGTTAACGATCTTTTTAATTTCAGGACAGAGACGAATATACACACATACATGTGCGAGCGCGTGCGTGCGTGCGTGCGTGCGTGCGTGCTTGCGTGCGTGTGTGTATCTCTTTATCTCTCTGCGCGATTGTACCAATGTGTAGTTGAAATAAAAAAGTTGAAAGCGAATTACGGTTTCTAGTGTTCCTGATTTCAAACATCATGGTATTATCCGAAGTTTGACCCATGTGATTCCCCTAGGCAAGTTCCCAATTGCGTAGATCGATGCTCGTGCTGTTGATCACAGGACTGGTCCAGACTCGATTATGTACAGACCACTGCCATATAGCTGGAATATTGCTAAGTGCGGCCTAAAACTAAACTCACTCACTCACCTTGTGCAAGTATCCACTGCTGACATGCATATCAAGAACACAACTCAAGCCATCTTCTCCGATTAACCATTGTTCCATTGTGGGTTACTGGCCACAACAGGGGTTTGCAAGAAGCCATCTCACCTATAACACAGCTGATAAAATAGACGTGCTGCGATATCACAGGCGGTAGCTGTAATTCCTAATGGCGACCAGTGTGTTTTCAGTTGTCTTCGTACATTACCTAATTGCTGTGTGACAAAGGCCACCGTCCGTTTACTGCCAGAACGTGTTTTATCGTAACTAGGGCAACCACGCCCCGACCCCTTGTATCCCCAACCTAGCATGATCTTTGTAATAGATCGTTTCAGACTGAGAACACCGAAGGCTACCGGAATTTACCGACGTTCTCTAATGAACGGAGTAACGGATTGGCAGGTGTATTTTTTTTGTAGAAATTGCTGATTTCAATATTTATGAACGCTATATCAATGTGTTTTTATTAAAAATATTGTTTGTCACGAAGCAGAGAAATAATAGCCTTCCCGAAGAATAATAAAGCGTGTGGTTTTATGTTGTTGTGTAACTCGTTCAGGAAACACAGTACCCGGATGTAACGGTGAAGAGTCACGCATCAAAACTATGTCACACGGACATGCCACCACAAACGGATCCATCTAGGGATTTCTTGAGATTCGGGTATAACAGGAAATTCAATGAAGGACCTACGCGACTGTCTACACGTAAATTCCCTATTCCTTTTTAAAGGTGATACTGGACAGCCAGTTATACGGCGCATGGTCATTTACTTCGCGGAAACAGTCATGCAGTAGCTTTGCTGATTCGATCAGCGTTGCAGAAATGTCGCAGCTGTCGTTTTAATGTGTGTGTCGTCACCAGAAGTAGTGTCTCTGCTGAGTGGTACAACATAATGAGCATCGACCTACGCAACTGAAGTAGAAATAAAGCAGACGCACAACATGCGGACAGCAGACGCACAACAGGCGGACAGCAGACGCACAACAGGCGGGCAGCAGACGCAAAACAGGTGCAAAATAGGCGCAAAGAAGGCAGATGCAAAGTAATGCAAACCAGAGCGTTACAGGGCCACTGGCTCACACTTGCCTTCCCAGCCTACAGCACTGTGTAATATACAGTTGCATTGTCGAACTCGTGTATACGACAATATGCATGATTAAAGCAATGGTCAATGAGAGTGATGCCAAATTTCCGTTAATGCATATATATTATATGCATGTCGCTGTATGGTCTCGACTACTGTAAAGACAGAATCGTTTCAGCCTGTCTTTCTTGTTTTAGTGGCAGAATCTTTTATATAACACCTTGCAATTCCTGGAATGCCAACGGCGAGAAAATGACCCACACATGCGCAGTGAACATGAAACGCTGAACCGTCACATCTGAGATCACTCCGCCAGGCACGTAGGGACTATATTTCATCTGTCCTGTGACTGCCCCAAACCCACGCACTGTCTGGCGATATAATGACATTTGTCCTCAGCAAGCAAATTACGTCGCTAATTAATCTGAGTTTATGTTACGGCTTTTGAACTCATCCCTCGCATTCCATATTCCGCAGCAGGTGTTACAGGGGATACAAGAATTCGTAGTATAATGAACAGTGGTGCCATCATTTGCAAAGGTTTTGGTTGTTATATATCAGCATTGTATACATATTAGACGTCTCTGTAATGAACATATTTTACAGAAAAAACAGTTCATGAAACCCATAAAATATAATGAAAAGGAGCCCTGAGTCTTTCTTCATTTTCAGAAACTGTGGAAATCTAGACTTGCCGCATAATCTAGACTTACATGGGCTTTCTTGGATTTGTTTGTTTCAGGGTCTGTATGACAGACTATATAAATATGACTGGATATGGAAACAAGTTAAACGATATGTTGATAACGATAGTGGACAGGGTTTGTAAGCTACGTGTACTGTTGGTTCTAAACAGTAACGTTTTGACTTTATCAAGTGATTGATTATAATTGTCTGAGGCGCAACAATTAGCTTTGAAGAGTTGCGCCCCTTGGGTAAGCAAGAAAGCAGTGATCGCGGGTCCGTGTCCTGTTTTAGGCTGACTTTGTTTCTATGTGTGTCAACACCATATCCGTGACCGTGGGTTTCTATGCAGTCGTCTACGTCGTGCGGTGCCTGCATCCAAGGGACACGTCGTGGTGAAGTGGAAGACTGTCCGAATAGGCGTTAATCCCAACTCACTCACTCAGTCAGTCATATGTCACATAAGCAAAAGTGAAAGGTTTTTCATTATTATTTTAAATATAATCACTAACACATACTTGTGGAAAAAGCTTAATACACAATACACCCATTCCATTTCTTTACAAAAAATATAGCTTTCATAGATTTTCATTTATAATTCACTTAAAAGTAAGACAAGCAGAACATATTCATGTATGTTCCCTATGCTGATAAGCTCAACTCATATGTGTGTCATCTCATCCTAAATGTTAATCTCGGGTAACCAAATAGTGTCAGACACTGCCGAGTTGCCTCCCTTAGGAGTACATGAAACCTAGGATTTGTGTTTGAATCCCATATTTCTCTGATTATGTTTTCGGTGTTACACCGATGTGATAAACATCTAATATTTGCATCATTTCGGGTTTTAGCCCTCCGTTAGGGTGAAACGCCGTGGCATGCTGTTCATACTGAAGTTCTTTTCAAAGCGGGGTATAAAAGAATAATACCCTATCAGATCTGGATCGTGCCCACAGAAAGTAAAAATATATACTTTGGACAACCTTAACATTCATATGCCACAAAATCCCGTCGTGAAATTGCTGGCATAATACTAAATGCAGAAGTATTATCACTAACTCACCCATTGGACATACAAATGTGAAAACATTCCGATACCTTTAAGAAAATTCCACAATCATACGACGACATGCGCAGGCCGCAGCGGAATATGAATTTGACATGGCTGATCCTCGGATGAAGGGTGATCTTTGCAACATCGTCCGCCATGGCCGAAGTTGATGCAGTGATGGCTTTTTGAAGTTAGCATGGTGTTGAGAGATTCTCACAAAGCATTTCCGATTTCAGAAAATGGATTTAAAGAAATGGTTGAAGCAGTTTGATAAAAAGATGAAAACCTTTAGTGCCATTATTTCCAGGAGACATGCTTACTGACTTCATACAGACGCTGAAACGTCTGGCAGAGGTATTCATTATATTCGTTTTACATAAGTATATGGTGAAACATTAGGGTTTGCTGTTTGAGGATAAATATGCATGCAGTATTGACAACACTGGGAACAGGCGATCACCTTGTCTTACTCCAACCTTAAAGCTTGCGATGAAAATGGCCATAGAGTTGGAACTTTCACCACCCGTAACTAAAGTCAGGATAAAAGTAAACAACCTCTCAAACGATTTTATCACATGTTTGACCTGAAAATATCTTTAGTTAGCGATATTATATCAAAACAAAATTTTTTTGCCTTGCTCGTTCCGCACACAAATAACACTTCTACTTAATTGTATATATGAAACATCAACATTATGTAAATCAGTTTTATCGATAAAAGATCACAAAATGCACAAATGCAGATGCGTGTTTTCTTATCAAGCAATATGCTATTTTTGCACAAATTTGTAACAATTTCCAACATGGAAGGTTTATGAGGTTGCAAATTCAGTTTCAACATATTATTCATCAAACCAAATTACAGTATCATATCAAAGAAATAAACTGAACCAATCGTCTTTTACAAAAATCCCCAGCCAGAGATTTGTTTTATATTGTTTTTCATACTGATGCAGG
Source organism: Haliotis laevigata (assembly GCA_008038995.1). Classification (NCBI taxonomy): domain Eukaryota; kingdom Metazoa; phylum Mollusca; class Gastropoda; order Lepetellida; family Haliotidae; genus Haliotis; species Haliotis laevigata. Next base: position 18,874 of record VKKT01012350.1, read on the forward strand.
AGAGTGGCGTATTTCAGTTAAAACAGCGGCTCTTACAATGTTCAGTGTCATAAGAAAAACTCGATATTGTGTTTTGGACCAGTTTATTTAGTAGTAAACTTTCAAATTAGTATATATTTTCTGATGCGACTTAATGGGCCGACTGTTCGTGCTCCCTGGCTTGGTTGATGACTTGTTACGTACGCATACGGCTTGGGTTGGTGCTCACAATATCAAACACAGGACGTTGCTTGAATATTGCTGAAGGCGTCATTTAAAAAAACAAAACAGACACTTGCGCACGGACGGACACACATAGTCTGTCTCACAGTCCCCGAACCATATTATTTTCCTTACTGCCTAGCCCCCTCTGCAGTGCTAAAGCCCTGAATAAGGCAAGTCTAGATTTCTTTACGTTCTCTTTGGGGTCCCTGGGGCTACTTTTCAATTTAAATGGGTTTGTTTGTTACAATCAAAGTTATATATATTCAGAGACTAAGCGTTAGCGCAAGCACACACGCAAACACACATACGCACGCGCACACACACACACGCAAACACACATACGCACACACACACACGCAAACACACACACTCTCTCTCTCCGTTTCATTACAGTGTTAAGTTAAAGAGTACAAATATTCATATCTAACAATAACGTCTCTTTTGTAATCAAGCTAAAGTCTAATCGGCGAAATGGCACTACCTATGTGAAACTAGAGCTGTAGGCCAGATACATTATGCAGTTACAAACTCATAACATATTTACACGGTTTAAACTGTGCTGTTTTATTTTAAGTTCTTTGTCCTGCTTCCGTTTAGCGACCACGGTAATGCATCAGGAAGTGATTTGTCATACACGGGTTTCCCTAAAATTCGACGACGTTGGCAAAGTACTCAACAAACATGTCACCGTTGGTGTTGTTTATATTGCACGAAATCAAAAAAAGGTACTTGTAGTAAACAAACAAGTCACTTTGCGTACTGTTTATATTGTACAAAACTAGAACGAAGGTTAGCATCTGTGATGAATGATCACAATACCGAAATAAATGAACAACACTTCTCAACTGATTATATCATATGTTTGATTTCAATTTCTGAAAATACCTAAAGTTTACGACATTATATTATACTGGCACTTAGTCGGCACTCAAAATTACGTTCAATTTAATTGCATTAAACACTTTTGAAAATGATGAAATATTATTGAAAATTATACAAACCTTAGAAAAAATACGCAATTTCTTAAGGGTATCTGAGACATTTTTGAACATGGAAAAATGTTATTTTTGCACAATTTTAAACATTTTAAGGGCAATGTGCAGTGTGCGAAATAGCAACTCCCCCGCTAGCCCGTGGCTAGTAAAATCCAGTCGGACCAGTAAATCTCCACAGTCTCTGGTCCGACTGGCTGGTGAATTTTCATTGGGTCATTTTGTAAATATATCACTCTCCGACTTGTTAAGTTATAATACACTTTTTTAAATCATGCAAAATGATGGCCTGATAAAAATGTGCCTCATATTAGCAGCTTATTGATGACTTATTAAGAGTGTTTAAGCGAAAATATTTCGTAAATATTGTAAAATTACTAAATATGAATTAAGGTGTAAAGATTTGTAAGGCACTTTATAAAACAAAACCAGAAAGAAAATAGTGAAAAAGGTTTGATCATTTACAACCTTGTCAGAAACATATTATAGACATTGTCAAAAGGAGACAGTAAAGAAAACACCGGCCAACTTGTCAAACGCCATTAAAATTCCTTTGTTTGCCGATACGCATCAGATCAAAACATGTTCATAAAAAAATCACCACATTAAAAAGACGTTGCTCTTCACCACAACGCCTACCTCAATTAATAGCTTCGAATACAATGTCTGATTTGTCGACGCGTCTTATTACTCGACACGTGAAGAATTCCATTGGCAGACTGACGTTCAACTGGCACGCGTCTCTCGACATTAACACCTCAATAAAACGCCATTTCATATGCCCCATACCGAGGAGACATCTCCACAGTGTCCACGTGATGAATTCAACATCGTCCCGCTACATTTAGCGTGGTTTACAGTAATACATGACTTAATGAACAAAGCCTGTTATCGTGAACGTCTCCTGCTTGGCGCTCTTTGCAGACGTAATGGCGGGACGGAAGGGGAGGTAATTCTCGCATGCTTTTTATGCATCGCATATGGGCGCAAATAGCTTTTCGTGGCCTGAGTTCACCTTTCATGGCAGTACTACACCTGAACTTATCGCGATATTGTTTGATGGTTCTTTCGTCATGCCTTTGGTATTTCATTGTTTTGAACCTATTTTAGGCACCATACAGGTTTTATAGTTTAAAAGCAAAATTGTGATGGTAAGCATAACTGTATCGACTCTTTTATGTTTGAACCTTTTACGAAAATTCAAAGAAAGGAATATGATTGAAATAGTTTCTGAATTTGTAACTTAGAGAAAGAATATCCACAGTATGTTATGTATTTAAACACTTCGAAACAACACCGAACTTATCACATGATCGTTGTAATTGCTGGGTCGTTGTGAATGACAATTTATACACATGAATGTCTATCAAGTTACTGTTGTCTAGTTATGCCTAATGATTTCTCTACAATAAATAGCAACATTGTCAACAACGATCTAAGGCTTTTTGAATGCGCATTCATGTATTTTTAATTTTGTGGTCGGAAATTCTACACTGAGCTCTGGTACAGTGGCATTTGGCTAAATGTTCAGTCATAACATATATGAAACACGTAATACGGCTGATATTTGAGATTAAACTTTCTCAGTAAAGTACAGATTCTAGTACTTTTGTTGGGTTGAGTCCCATGCATGATTCGAACCCACACCCTCAGAGCCAGGCACCTGATGGCCAGGAAACAAAATCAGTCGCCAAACCCACTAAGCCACCGTTACTTCCGCATTAGAATCTGTACTTTACTGAGAAAGTGTAGTCCCAAACATAATAAATGTTACATTTTACCAGTCTAAATGGCATTGTGTATTCATAATTAATGTACGTACATATTTATTGGGAGTTTTATAGTAATTATATACTGAGTCAAAATAGACTGACTGACTGAGTTTGGTTTTACGCCGCTTTTAGCAATATTCCAGCAACATCA
>VKKT01012412.1:14367-26664 GCA_008038995.1 Haliotis laevigata
ACTTCTCTCCCACTTCTCTATCACCTCTCTCCCACTTCTCTATCACCTCTCTCCCACTTCTCTACCGCCGCTCTCCCACTTCTCTATCATCTCTCTCCCACTTCTCTACCGCCGCTCTCGCCCAACTCTCTCACCACACTTCTATCACTCATCCGCTCCCTACGCCGCTCCCCCACAACTATTCCAGTTCCCAACTCTGTATGACCACTCTCCCTCTAATTCCTCACCAACCTCCTACCGCGGAGTCATTTCCCTCTCAACTCTCCCACAACGTTGTCACCACTCTTCAACACACAACACAAACTTCTCTTTCCCCGATAACACCAGTAACCACACTATATCATCTTTGATCACGTCTCCGCAACACGTCAAGGTGGATCAAACCTCGATTCAGCCATACCACAGATCTCAGGTTAAGTCGTAAATCAATGCCAACCAAACAAACATCTCCCATTACTCGGGCTCGCTGCTACACCACCGTCGTCCACTTCGCTGTGTGAGCAACGACAACACGTGGACAAATTGCCTCCACGTAACGTCTCTATGATGTTGCTGTAGATGCGGACACCGTACATGTGTATGTGAGCGCATGGCCTGACTATACAACACACTTGAGTAACCACTGAGTAACGACCGTCGATATTGCCGCTGGCTTTAAACCAAAACAAACATAGAAGTGATGCCCTTTCACTTCGGTTTGTTATTTTTGATTGAGTGACATAATTTAACACTTAACGGAAAATCAGGTTACAAACTTGTTTGAAGGTTGTATGCGTTTGAACTTCAAATTGTTTTGTTTTTACATCGTTAACTTCAGCGTAGATGACATCAAGGAAAATATATGGATTCAGAAAAAGTAGACTGTTACCACTTGGCGTGTATATTGATCACAACAAACATAAATATCACGGCAAATCGACATCGTTTATCCGGGGCATTAGGCCACATTGTCCCATTCAGATGTCGTATTTTGTTAGGGTCGATGGGGGCGGCAGGGTAGTCCAGTGGTTAACACGTTCTTTCGTCCCGGGTTCTATTCCTTACATGGATATTCTGCGTCATCAGGTTCGATAGGGTAAATTAGCTGTTCAGCTGTTTAAATGGTCCCCGTTTATATATCACGCCGACGTGTAAGTGAGTTAGCTGACTTAACAGTTGAGTGAGTGACTTTAGTTTTACGCCGTTTTAGCACTATTCCAGCACTATTACGGCGGGGGACACAATACGGGCTTCATATGTTGTATCCGTTTGGGAATCGAACCAGGGTTTTCGGCGTGACGAGCGAACACTTTAACCATTAGGTTACGTCACTGCCGCTACTTAACAGCTGAACAGAATTCACTTGTATGACGTTGTGTTACCTTAATGTGGAACTCAAGCCTAAATTTGCGCATGCCTCAGAGGTTGTTTTTTTGGTGAAACCACCCAACTCCAAAGATATTAACACTCGACCTCACCTTCATATTATTCTGGTCGAACTAAGGGCCACAACTCTGAGCTACTAATTTGGCTGACATCCATGTCCTCACAACTGTGAGTAGGTTCGATTCCCAAGATGTAAATGTTATTGTTAGACCCGTTCCTAGTTTTGTCACACCCTGATATTGCTGAACTATTGCTCTTGGTGGCAATCATTTCTGACGGTGTGATTTTGTGTTCACTGCGCAACTGTCGGAAATCGGTTCTGCATTTAACACCATATCGTAAGTCAATCTATATGTGTGTCAAACAAACACTGAATCAGTTAACAATTTGCGACTTATTCCGTCCAAAGTGATATGGAGTAGAGCCTGGCCGTTCTGTGAACTATGACGTCACACCATTGTGATATCGTTATATTATCTCGGCTTCGTATTTCGTTATCAATGCAATGTCACTGAATGTTACAGATTCAGGGAAAAGCACCAATACGTACGGTTTTCTTTCCTTTGGCTCCAAAATACGCAAAATAACATCAACAAATAATGATGGTTATTGTGCGTGAAGATTTTATCTATGAATGGTAAAGAAATATGATATAAAGCCAAACAATTTCAATAATACTTTCGTTAAAGTATTAATATAGTTAGTAAGTTTACTACAAGCGTTTATTATAAAATTTGCATTTGGCTCAGTAGTACCTAACAAAATCCCCTATCTCTAAATTTGGACAGTTTGATTAAATCCTTCAATCTGTTATCTTAGAAAAACATCCACAGTGTTTAGACAAGCGATCATTCTCATTCATATGCCGTACCTGATACTATTACTATATACACAGGGTCGTGAACTCCGACCCGACTGTTTGTTTGCCTGAACCCGAAATACCGTTCTGCCTCCAGAACCGGATCCAGCTGAACGATTTTATAAAACCTGAGTCCTTGAGCTCATGTATCGTTAAACAACCAGATTAAAACGCTATTCATTAAATGCAGACAATCTTTCCCAAACCAGCCTGTGTCCTTTGAGTTTGATATAGCCTAATATGACATCGCGTTTAGTGACAAATATATTATTGAAGACTTAGGAACGAAATCAGAGCATAGAGCTTCACAGGAACATTTCCGTTCCAGTCGAAAACGTATGCAAAGTCAAACATGGAGAGATCAGTTTCTTCCGGACATGTCCGGTGAACATCAGGACAATGGCAATGACCCGTTGAGTGGCCAGAACACCTTACTTAGGGACAGACAGGTGATATAATAAACAGATCACAGAGTCTAAGGGTGCTCACGTATCCCATTCCGACTATCTGTCATCGACTGCGCATGTCACGCAACCCTCTTGAGAACAATGGCGCAACAGCGAGACTCGACGCCAACCAACGTGGCGGTTTGCTCTTCTCGAGTTCCCTGCCCAGGTCGACGGTATAATAATTACACCAGTTACATATGGATTTCATTTAATTAAGCTATCAATGAACAGAGGGGAAGGTGACTGGGTGAGGTATTATTTATGATGGAAACAGACTGACAGGGACAGACCTAATGATATGGGATCGCCTCGAGAGTAAAGACTGTATACTTTAGCTTACCCTATAAGCTGTGTCTACATCCGTCAAGAGTGTACAGTTCCTTGACATTAGATTCCCATGTAAACAAAAGGCGGTGTCAGCATGGTGCATGTTAAGTGAAAAAGGTTCATCAACCATATCTCGGCTTATGCTCTTAAGAATAACTGCAGTCGATGGGCAGTTTGATTTATTTATAAAAATTGTTAAAAGTTAGGTTTCCGGAATTGCAGATAGAACATAATTTACTGCATGGAAATGCTGAAGGAAGGCTCCTCATTGCTGGATCCGTTTCCGTAATTAGTCGGTTATAGTTTTTAGCAGTTCGTTGAGATACCCTAAAGCTATGGATGTAATGAATCCGGTTGCAGTGGAAATATGTTATTACGAAAAAATCGATCATTTACAGCGATAATTAAATGTTAATAGCAAAGTTCTAACCAACGAAGGTTTCCCTGCACTTTGTTACAGTGAGAGTTAGTGTACGGTTATCGGCCGTACCAACTTCTCACAATAACACAATTTGGTTTACATTTAAGGTAGACATCGAGGGAAGTCTGAAATCACGAAAATGACTCATAAAAAAACTTCCATTTTTGACTTATGTCTGAAGAAAAACAGGGTTGTGGTGTAGTCTAGTAGTTAAAGTGTTCGCTCGTCACGCCGAAGACCCGGGTTCGAGTCCGTATATGGGTACAATGTGTCAAACCCACTTCTGGTGTCCCCCGCCGTGATGTTGCTGGAATATTGCTAAGAGCGGCGTAAAACTAAACTCACTCACACTCACTCTGACCATACAAAAAGCGCCATGAAGTAAAGGTAGACGAATGAAGTGACAGACAGACAGACAGTATATAGGCTATTTACCTAAAATACGTTACGAGCAACAATTCATATATGCTGAGACTTAGATAAATGTAAAGTACCACTTTTACGAAGGCCAAACCTTTTCAACTTAACCGTAAAAGTTTGGTCAGCGAGAAGGTGAATATGCAAATGTGGCAAAACAATGTGCTGAAACAGAACATGTTCCACAATCCCGACTACATCTTATCAATAGAAGAGTCATAAAAAGAAAATCCATCAGAAAAATAACCACCACTGGATGTCGAGTCCGTTGTTCCATTCAGACTTTACCAATAGCATCTGTTTATGAATCATGTAGCTTTCTCAACAGGTGACCCGTGAAGACCCGGGTTAGAATGAATCTTCAGTAACCCATGCTTCTCATAAGAGGCGACTAACGGGATCGGGTGGTCAGGCTCACTGACTTGGTTGACACATGTCATCATATCCCAATTGTGTGGATCGATGCTCATGCTGTTGATCACTGGATTGTCTGGTCCAGATCCGCGTAAAAATAAGCTCACTCACTCACATCAGGTGTTCGTTTAAAAGTAAGTGTATCTTGCGCCCTCTCTGGGGTAGGCATCACAAACACACGCACAGGCAAGTCAGTTGTTCTCCCGACGTCATAACCACTGGGCCTCCAAACCACAATGATCCGTTCCGAGTGCATGCAGCTCGATGACTGTAGTGTGGCTACAGTATAGTGGTGAAAATGTGTTTCACCTCCACCACTATGGACGGTGGGGTAGCCTAGTTGTTAAAGCGTTCGCTCATCACGACCTTTGTTCGAATCCCAACATGGGTACAACGTGTGAAGCCCTTATCTGATGTCCCCCAGCCAGGATAGTGCTGGCCGGAATGCTATAAGAGGCGTAAAACCCTAATCTCTAACCTCGATTCACCTATACCCTTGTAAATTGTTCTAATTACATCAAAGAAGCTCTTGCTCACAGAAAACTGTTACAACATTACCCATTTATTGAATTACTTTGTACAGGTACTCCTATCCTACGAAATTGTATTCTTTTTGCATGTATTGTACATGGGCCGATGGCCTACAAGCCGAAATAAAAAGAAAAATGAAGAATGAAAGAATGAATTCACCTGCTAACTGTGCTTGTCCCATTGATTGAATATAATATTAAACTTGGCGTTTTCTCCCTCTCTGCAGCTTGAATGTTTTATTCCGCTGTCCTAATCTACGTTACACCATATGTTACTAGTGGTTATTAACTTATTACCATACGTTTCTCGTTGTTATGATGCTGTAACTGATGGTATTACGGTAATGTGATAACCCATATCTGCCGTTCTTTGTGCTGTCAATCCCTGAACCTTTCAATCGGGACTTTTCATGGTTTATTGGTCTATAAAGGTATCCAGATTTAATTATACAACGACATGACATTAATATATTTTTACCCACCAGCCATGCATCGACTGTGGCAATGCATTGTTGTGTTTTTCCTATGTTGTTCATAGGAACAGTTTGCAGAACGTATCGTTTCATAAAGAAATAAAATAACATGGAGCAAACATTTGACAGTGTATTACCACATTTAATGCCGGTCAGTGATATAGTTTGTTACAATAATTAATCAATATTCATATACATACAGATTTCACTGCAGGTACTTATAAGGCACAGGGGTAGACAAGTGATGAAGCGTTCACTCACCAGGTCAAGGACACGTGTTTGATTCCACACATAGGTGCAGTGTGTGAGCCCATCTGTGTTGTCCCAGCCGTTATATTGCTGGAATACTGCTGAAGGCGGCGTAAAACCATACTCACTCACTTGCTCACTTCACTAACCAATGAATTCAACACTTCAATGTTTCCTTCCTGTTCAATGCGGACATTATCGATGAAACGCTTATGGCATCAGGTCTGGTGGGTCATCGCCCCCTGTTTGATCAAACAGGGTTTATCAAATATAAGGGACAAAAATATCTCGGAACCGACTTATTGAATGTAAGATTATTTATGATACTTCTGCAAGAGTGAAACAATGAAGATCTATATGTGTGATAACAATGAGATGACTGATGGAACAAATTAAATTGCATGCAATTTGCAATATAAAACTATTTGCTATTTGCTAATAAAACACATTTCATCCTTATTAAGTTTATGATACCTAATATAGCCTTTGTCCTGGTTGTGTCAGAAGATGACGCATATATTGATGCATCCCTCGCAACTACATCGACGATATTAGGAGTCTGTTGACGATGTTGGGAAGTATAAACACGTGTATCTGTGTGAGATGTTCTGATTTCTTGGTCGTCAGTTTGACTAGCTTGTCTCATGGAGTGAGAAAGATCATGTTTTATGTTCCAATCCACACTTATTTAGTAACTGCAGCTACGGGGTCCATTGTGTTCAATTAATGCCACAATTGAAAATTGATTGTCAGTTTGGCTTTGATACCGTTTCCTTCGTCGGCAGTGTCTTACGACAAGCCAAAGCATAATGACGATCTGTAGATGGCACGATCAAGGAATGCTTCGTCGTCTTGCAAGTGCTGTTTTTGTTCTGTGTAAGTGATGTGAACACTCAAAAGACTTAACATCCAATCACGTATGTATGATCATAAGTCATGTATGGATGAATGTTCAGGATTTCTGTACTCTTTTATATAGATGACACCAACTTGGTTTGACTCAGCTTTTGTACAGGTTTCAAGGAACCCACTACTATTTCATTCAGCCCTGCTATCTGTCTATAGATTAGTTCCATAAGTCTCCCGACATCGGGTTTTCTTGTACAAGGTCATCCGGACGTGAGGTTCGTCAATGGAATGGAATGGTGTTAGAGGAATTGGTTTACAGTGATGCACCAACTCATGGCAGATCTAAAGACGATACTAAGTGCTTTGTAGTGGAAAAGGATGATATATTTCTAAAGCAGAGAAATAACTTAGTATATATACTTCAGCCGCCAGAAAACAAACGATATACCTACATTAAGACACGGTTGTGTTGATATTAAATGCATCCAACATACGGCTTTCTCGAAGTAACAGCTAGGTATTTATGTATTCGTGTTTGTGTTTTCGGTTGTGTTCAACCTCGGATAACTCAAAATATATGCTCAGCTGCCTTCAACTTCGACTTAAGGGTGATTGTGTATTTCAACACCGATAGTGTGATATCAGTACAACGCAGAAATCCCATTCCTTCTATTGCTATTTTTACTTTTGATATGTTCTCTATCCAGTATATCGAGATATAAACATTACATTCATAAAATAAACATTCTACAGTGGAGAAATGCGTTTATAATGCGTTTTCAAGTCTGCGTGCAATATTGTCGTAAGTTAAACCTCTTGCTGGTTGGTTGGTTGGTTGGTTGTTTAACGCCACTCAGCAATATTGCAGCTATGTGGCGGCGGTCTGTAAATAATCGAGTCTGGAACAGAAAATCCAGTCATCAACAGCATGAGCAGCGATCTACGCAATTAGGATGCGATGGCATGTGTCAACCAAGGCAGTGAGCCTGATCAACCGATCCCGTTAGTCGCCTTTTACGACAAGCCTGCGTTGCTGAAGACGAATTCTAACCCGGATCTTAACGAAATGGCCCTTTCTGGTAACGGTTAAGTGTCTGCTGGTTTGAAAGACGCTTGTCGTGTTATCTTTACTGAAATTAAAAACAAACAAAACGAGTCTAATTTCATCAGACAAGACTTGAACTGAAATACAGATCTTCGTTTGCGATACATTAAAGCAGTACTACAGTTAATGCTTCGCAGAATAGCGTGTTTAATACCCGTTGTTGCTGTAAGAACAAAGCATGACGATGTGATATAAACAGTGCGATTTGTACATGTATATATGTTGGTTCTTTCCCGGATACATAAACAATGATGGCATGTGTTGTTTACTCACTTGACTATTGTAAATTAGGTGAGCTGTTTTCCATATAAGGCATGAAGTGAATCTTTTTCAGATGGATTTCTTGAGATTATTGTTTTATTAATGCTTTACCCGCAATCCAACATCTAGATGTAACTATAAATCAGCTGACTTGGATGAGAGGTCATTTCTATTTCTTTTGCGCAATATATATAATATTCGTTATGAAAAAAAGATGCAGCCTATGATTTGTTGTGGTGCCTGCATTTGTTGAAACCTCTATCTGTTTGTAATCTCACTGTATCTGAATCAATCAATATTTTGTCAGTACAATACAATGTTTGCACATCTAACACAGTACTAGTGTTTGCTACTTTGTGAAAGTCATGGTCAAGACAGAGCTTCAGCAACCCATGCTTACCTTCAGAGACACATTTGAGACCAGGGCCCCGTTCCTCAAAGCGATCGTAACTGTAAGACGATCGTATCTCCCATACTTTAACATAGGCTTACGACAGTCGTAGCGCTACGATCGCTTTGAGGAACGGGCCCTGGGGTGCCTTTGTACAAAACAACTTTAACGCTAAGGCTACCTTAAGTGTACGTTAAGGTATGGCAGTTACGGTCACCTTAGCGCAAAGATCGTTTTGTACAACGGCACCCTGGTCTCATTGACAACTATTATCCCGTTTCACAAAGCTAAGCCTAAGATCTCGTAACTTTTCTCGTAGCAATCGTACCTCCTATACTTGGCCTAGATTTTCGAAGCCCTCTTAGCGCTAAGATAGTCGTAAGTGCTATACATTAACATTAACTTACGACCCTCTTTCCGCCAAGAGAGCTTCGAAAATCTAGGCCCTGTAACATAGATTTACGACAGTCATAGCGCTACGATAGCTTTGTGAAACGGAGCCCAAGAGGTCACACTCGCGGATTCGGTTGATGTATGTCATTGCATCCCCATTGGGTTGATTCATGCTCGTGATTTCAATCACTGTATTGTCTGGTGTAGACTGTATTATTTACAAACCAGTGTCATAAAACTGGATTACTGCTAGATGTGGCCTCCAACAACGAACTGACAAGTGATTGCAACCTTATGGTCTTATTGCTGTATGCTTTGCTGGTTGGTCCTATTGGCATGTGAGTGCGGACTGGTCTGTATGTGTATATCCAACTTATGTTTCTGGTTTATGAGAACCATTAAACATAAACAATGTATTCCGGATTTAAAAGTTTAATCTTTGAATTGTGGAAATTGTCCTCTTCGTTTCATTAGGCGAACAACTCTAAAGAAACAAAGCTCCCAACAGTGTGTGACATGAAGTAAGAGAATTAAGCCTTTTTAAAGTTTAAATCAAATTAAATTGTCCTTGGTCGAATAGGGTGAATTGAATTTGATCCGAACTTAAAACATGGGCCATTCTCCTCCTTCAAATATGAAACACAAAGAGCGAGAACGGTGCATCTCCGAGGTTTCAAAATCAAATGAAATTCGCCCCAACACATTATAATTCCAATGAACTGTAATAGATGACTTGAATAGTTCACGCCACTGACCCAGAAACGTTATAGGGATGGATGTTTGGGTTTTTTTGCGTTTTCAGTTACATTGTCTAAATATACAGTAAACCATGCATGTTTTAATGGCGGTATTCATCCCTCTTACACATGGATATGCAGGTTTTATTATCCATCGACACAACATTCTTATCCTTTTACATCACAAGAACATCCCATGCATAGTTAAGGGCAATTTTCTAATTGCGTTACATTCTCCCGTTCCTACTGGAACTGCCTTCAAACAAATTATATCATAATTGCATAAGTGACGCTCCCTCAAAGAAAAAAATATGCAATGCAGCGAACATGGAATCACGCCTAACCAAATTAGGTCTGTGTCTGTGATAAAATATCGATTCGTGTTTGGTTGCACCAAGGAAGATGCTCTCATCAAAAGCATGTTACATCTATGTTCAATACAAATTATGACTCTGTAACGCATTGATGAAATGATTAGGAAACTGCATGATTACACTCGTTGCTCTAAACACTATTTATTAGATAAAAGGGTAATGATTTAATGATCTCGTAACTGACAATTTCCATCTCTTAACATTTTATTATCAGTGCCAAGGAGAATGAGTTATATTACAAATTGTAAAATGGCCACGTTCTTTCGGAAGAACACTTTTCTCAAATAGGACAAATTATATTTCATATTATTTTGTGACCATTCTTTTATAAAAGTGGAGTCGTCCCCACTTCATCTGACGTGTACTCACAAAGACCTCCCAAACAAAACTATCAACAGCGAAGTAGGGAAGAGGCTGCATCTATTGTAGAATCAGTGGAAGCATCGCTACATGGAGCCTAATGAGGAGTGTATGAATATCTGTGTATGCTTCCAATAGTCGAACTAGCTTGTATGGCGCTTCCATGCTCATGTCTATTTGAGTCAGCTTCTGGCAGAGATTTATTATGAATATGAAAATGATCTTGCCTCTTTTATTAATTATCATAATAAGCCGAAGCTTTGCTAACAACACAGCAGAGACGACATCTGGTGGTGACAAAATCTACGAAATGTATTGACATTATTAAAAGTAAAGTTTAACGTTCTTTATATGTGGCGTCAAACTTCAAAAGGCGTGACAATGAGCAATCATATACTGATGATTATCACGCATTAAAGACAATGAAATATGGATGAAGGGAACTCACTCGAAATCTCCAGTTTTTTAACAAGTCTTTAATAATCCTGTTTTAGACAAAAACTCGGGTCAGTCCAACTGTTTTCATGTGTTAGTGGAATATGTTAGTTCACAATATGGATTAAAGGAATTCCATTAAAATTCAGGTTTTGAACAAATCTTTCTTTAAGAATTCCGTTTAAAAAGTCTCTGTTCAGTGCGCCTGTGTACGTGTGTTGGAGGAACATGTAAGTTGGCCATGAGTCACTCACAGATGAGGCTTTTACTAATCCGGATTGGACATGGTATTACAAATGTCAAAGCAAGCAATCACATGATACTGCAGCTTCTACTTTCTTGTGTACTGTCTGGCGCATGATACTTCAATCGTACAGAAATACGATGATGTGTGGCATAAGCCAAGATTTCCCTGAAAACTGTTATATTTTCCTCCGCGCAAACTCTGTAATTACCGTATTTATCGTACCATGTAAGAATACGAACAATGACGCAGCGGCGAGACTTGACGCCAACAGACATGACAGCTTGTACTTTCCGAGTTCCCCGCCCAGTGTGACGGTAAAATATTTACACCAGTTACATATGGATTTCATTAATTAAGCTATCAATGAACAGAGGGGAAGGTAACTGTGTGACTGGGCTAGGTATTATATATGATGAAAACAGACTGACAGGGATAGTCCTAATGATATGGGATCGCCTCGAGAGTAAAGACTGTATACTTTAGCTTACCCTATAAGCCGTGTCTACATCCGGCAAGAGTGTACAGTTCCTTGACATTAGATTCTCATGTAAGCTAAAGGTTGGGTCAGCATGGTGCATGTTTAAGGGGAAAGATTCATTAACCATATCTCGGGTAATACTCTAAAGGGTAATTGCGGTCGATGGACGGTGTGCTTTATTTACATAGATTGTTATTTACAGAATTTGTTAAAAGTGAGAAAAGGTTTCCGAAATTGCAGAAAGAATATAATTTACTGTATGAAAATGCTCAAGGAGGTCTCCTCATTGCTGAATCTATTATTCATAATTAGTACGTTGTAGTTCTTAACATTAACAGTTCGTAGAGATACCCTCTATGTTTGGATGTAATAAATCGGGTTGCAGTGGAAACATGTTATTGTAATAAGAAAACAGTCAAATTACAGTAATAATTAAGCGTTCATAGCAAAATGTAATGTACTGATGTCAAAGTGTCCCTACACTTCATTTCAGTAAGAATGAGTGTACGGTTATTGGTCGTATATATTGTCTGCTGAGGTAGCCATCGAGGGAATCGCAAGGACTCGGCGTTCTTAATTAACACGTGATACGATTTTAACGTACATGTATGAACTATGTCTGAAGAAACCCAAGTGACTGCACAAAAACACGATAATGTGAATTTAGTTTCATTATTTCCCTTCCGGATTCCTGACTGTGGCAGTGTGAAGACTGCTTACACCGTGATAACGTTCGTATATAATGTGTTCAGCTAAACCCTATGTGGTAAACGTTTGGCTATTGTTGATAAAGTGAGCTGTTTTCAGTATCTGGTACAAATGGATTTCTTTGTAGTCTCAGACAATGTATGCTTTACCCGCAAACCAAATTCTAGGTGTAGTTTTCAATCAGCTGACTTCGATGAAAGGTAGTTTCTGTTTCCTTTGAGTATTAAAAACAAATTTACATATTTTAGATTTGTTGTGGTTTCTGTATTCATTGGAAACTCTGTTTTGCAATCCCACAGCAAAATCAATCTCTGTGATACTGGTTCCATGTTCCATTTTCAACAAAGTACTATATTTGCCCATATGAGACAGTAATAGAGTTTGTTTACAATTGAGGTCAGGTTTAGAATAGACTTGCAGGAACCAACGCTTGCCTTTAGAAGAAACGATTGCGA
>VKKT01012413.1:59670-70796 GCA_008038995.1 Haliotis laevigata
ATATTATTTGGTTAAGGATTTTCTGTGCCACTATGCAGGATGTTTTCTTTAATGAAAACCGTGCTACATTGTATTGTGATATTCATACTCACTGGCCTGACGTAGATACAGCTTGACATGTTTTATCTTGTCTGTGTTTGAGTTGTTCAGGTACACAGTCCATGTTTGGAGTCCCCCTAATGTATGTGTACATGTCAGTGGTTTACTATAGAAGTCTGTGGTATATCTGCCATCCACGCCGTACCAGGCGTCGAAACTGTGTGATATATACCCCGTCTTGTCACTTCTTTCACTGTATGTACTGCTCTGTGAGGCAGTTCTTCCTTAGGCAATATTTTCTGAAAAAAGTGACCCATGCACATCATACACACACAACAATAACGGCAGTAGGTATACTGTGTGAAAACAGTAACTGAATAGAAGCTTGAAATCTTCCATAATTAACAAACATGGAATAAGGGTTACAGATATCAAGTGAACATTCAAATTAGAATACAGGCACCACTAAATATGATCAATCATGAATTTTTAACTCACAACAACTGATTATGAAATGGAGCGTACATAGTCAGGAGTCCTTCTAATACGAACTTCATCGCACAATACATTTATGTTTCCCGTTATCTTGGACGCCCGAAAAGAAACTATAACAAGCACGATGCTCAATTTCTATTTAGATTTGCAGTCACTGTTTAAAACACTGTCGTTGTTCTTTCAATAGCCTTTTGGTAAATAACCTTATCCTTGTGAACAGAATTTTACATAGGGCCTCCAAAACCAGCATTACTCTTAGACATTATATTATTGGAGGTATGTTTTATACTTTTACTTGACACATCCTGCTGGGGAAACATGTAAGGAGCTGAAGCATTGCAAGTACCTTGGTCTACCTTTGGCTGCTCGTAGTCTATAGCATAGTTTTAATTCATACCAAATAATGAGAAATTGTTTCCATTTTGGATTGGTATTAGACATAAACTTTGATACTTGGTTTACTGCCATATGGCTTCGGCGGGGTTTTTTTTTATATACGCCAACTGTGACACTTGGAATAATGTTTTACTGTTTCGTGTCAGTCTGAGGGTAATATAAGATACATTGCCATGTTTGTGATTATTTTATGTGTTTATATATATGAGAACAATACAAAAGTACTTTACGATATGGCTGAAATATTGCCGATGTTGACTTAAAATCTTAATTCACTCACTCATAAAGGAAGTTGGGAAATACTGCAGACACAACTAGCAGATTGATTGTTAATGTGATTGAAATTACTTAGTTCAACCGGAATGAGGTCGATCGTGGATAAACCACGAGGGAAATGGCATTACTCACGTCTCTGACAGTAGGAACCGAACCATCCTTCCTGACATCTGTCTGGATCACCGACCTGGCTACAGGGAGTAGATGGGAACACGGCACAGGCAGTAGTGGTACGGGGTGTTACAGTGACACTCAGCATCTGAAGAGATAATATACAAATAAATTGATGTCATGTTCTCAATTCAGGGACATCTACTTATACAGATGAAAACCCAAGAAAATAATGTATTAAAGGTATTCACAAAAACTCGATATGTTTCATCTGACCACTCCTGACAGTTTGGCGAAGGCTACTTGATATTATGCCTAAGCTACAGGGATGTCAAGGGTCCGATGGAACTGGTATATCCAGGCTGCCATGTGCTATAGGAAATGTAGTGACAGAAGCATAGTTGACACTAATTGTAGAATAGGTGAAAACCCCAGAAAACAATGTATCACACGTGTTCTCAAAACCTCAATGCTTCATCTGTCTGTTTTGGCAAATCTTACTTGATATTACGTATGTCTAAGCTAAACATGCACGATGTTAAGTGCCAGATGGCCTTGGTATATCCAGGATGTCGTGAACAATAGGAGATATATAAGTGCCTGATGCATAGTTTATAATAATGCTAACATACCAATAATCCCTATAAAACATCCTACCAGTGAGAGTCCGAGTGATGGAGAAAAATAACACCGTGGTCAAAAACCACGCCATTGTGTCTTCTGTTTGTTCCCTGGGAATGGAACCTGCAACGAAGCAGTCACATTTCAAATTATGAAAAGCTTTCTTACATAATCATTCGGGGCATGCTTTTCCTTCCAGTGTGAACTGGGATGTGTGATAATCTTACAAACAATTACTAACTTGCACGTCAACAATTGAAAGACACGTATTCACCTCTCCGACCAATCAAACATGTAGCCTTACACAGTCAAACACCGTTGTGTCGAACTCGTCGGGACTAAGGAACAAGTTCGACTTATCCGAGTGCTCGACACATCTGTCATCCTAGAAATGACCAAGTACCAACACGACCAGAGTGTTCACAACATCGTTTTTCTACTGCAGGCTATACATGCGGACATTACATCTTTGCGATACATCAGTCAAATTTGGTTTCTGAACGTACACCTGCGATAAAATCCTGTGAGCTGTATTTTACCAATAAAGCCGTTGTTCACCAAGCCATTTGACCCGACCTCGTTTCTTGATCTTATCGAACCAATTTTGCAACAAAATGTCACCTTGCATGCAGGTATTCTATGATAAACCTCTGCTGACTTGAGTTTATTGTATGTATGGGACGTGAAAAACAGTTACTGTATATTATACATTTATAGCTGTCTTAGATGAGTACACGCTAAACTCATGCCAGAACGTTTGACTACATAGATATGATTATTAAACAAAATATATAGGTATACAAAACATCTGAACAGTTTCACTTGCATCTTTGCTATCCTTGTGTTTGTTATGGACGCCTCTTTAACTTCCATCTTTGATGTTATCACTTTGTTATGGACACGTGTTATATTTGCAGCTTCCTGCAGTCGCCTTGCATCGACCCGAGTTCAGATACATTTAGATTCAGTATTTAGTGCTTTACTATTCCCCTGGGTATCGGACTGACCATGTATCCGACGAGGGGGTGTTACCTGTTCCTTGTCAACTAGGGCAGTGGATGAAAGGAAGTTCTGCCTGATGTGCAGTACCTATAGTAATCATGGGTGTGCATTACCTACAATCCTCGGGCTCAACAAACGATAGTGGATTTGACTCCTAGTGTTACGTCTACTTGAACACGTGGCTACATTGACGTGGGAAATAAGTGAAACACTAAACACTTAATGAAACTCGAAATACAAACAATGTCTTCCCGGGAATATGCACTAATTGCATAACAATCGACTGGCTCACAAGTATTCAGTGTCAAGGCACAACCAATAGGGGCACCCGATCATACCCGTGACGTGATGTTCCTTGACATGGCATATATGCTGTTTCGTTGATATTTTGAGCATTA
Organism: Haliotis laevigata; assembly: GCA_008038995.1. Lineage (NCBI taxonomy): Eukaryota > Metazoa > Mollusca > Gastropoda > Lepetellida > Haliotidae > Haliotis > Haliotis laevigata. Next base: position 63,009 of record VKKT01012413.1, read on the forward strand.
CACAGATAGGTACACACCAGTGATTTCTCCACTCCGATGAATCTGATAACAATGCATAATTACAGATGGGAGACACTCTCGTCATTAGTTATCGACAAACTGTTTTCATATATTTGTGTGTCCATACATATGTAATGGCATATATCAAGTACCATGAACGAAACAGGCATCCACAAATACCTGAAATACACCCTCAAATACTCTCGGACACAGCCACCCTACTAAAATACGGTAACCCAAACTTCGGGCGCCAATAGATTAAGCTAAGACTAAGCACTGTCATAGTACATCTTCCTTCGGAAATATCGGTATCTACATTGTAGTAATTATGATGGATACTTCTGACATCAACATTAAATTGCAAATGTAATGTAAAAACTCAAAGATACTCACCCTTGTCCACGTAGGAAAAATACACCAACGCACAAACAGGAAGTAAAATTGTAGTTATAACAACAGATAACACAGAAATGATTTAACAGTTCATTCAAGTTTATATCACATCTTGGTTTGCAGGTTATCTTGTACAAGAGATTGCATAAGTATTCTGCTTTCACCCACTCTTAAATACAGGTTCCACTTTGTCCGTGACATTCGCCACATCCTCCCCATAATAAATAGACCACCAATAATGTTCACGCACAAACATGAACAGACACACAGACGCACGCACGCACATCATTACTCTATATCTCAGCAGCCGCATTTCCCTGTTAATAAATGATAAGTTTCTTATAGAATCTTTCATTCAGGTTGGTGCTTTAAATGAGGACCATGTACATGTATGGTGCTGACCACAGATCATCAGCAGCAGCAGCAGCACCTGGGATCCCTGGACACATGACGATCTTGTTATCAACCGTCACACTGGTGTTTTCATATGTTCGAAGCTATGATTAATTTAAAATTTACTAAATGTGTACAGGTGTGCCCATGTACATTACGAGAAAATTAGAGACATATATCAAGTACCAACTAAACAGGTGTCCACAAATACCTCTCCATATTAAAACAATTCGCCATGCAATGCACCCTGAAATACAATCGGATAAATATGTCACAGTCGCTTCCTTAACATACAGTACCCCAAACGTCGCTCGCTATGTAAATATATTAAGCTAAGCGATTGTAGCACCGTCGTACATCTTCCTTCATTAATAACTGTATCTATCCTATATGATTATCATGAAATGGATACTACTAACATCAAGAATATACTGCAAATGTAATGTAAGAAATCACGGATACTCACCCGTGTCCAGGCAGGAATAATACAGCGACACACAACCAGGAAGAAAGTTGTAGAGAGGAGACCACACGTCTTCCACACCAGGTACAATAGGACTCTTTTGACATTTCATTCGAGTTGATTTTACATCCTGGTTTGCGGGATACCTTGTACACAGTTGAATGTTATCTTTGATGTGAGAATGACGTAGGTGTGCTTTTTTGAACACAACATATAGTTATTTTAAACTTGAGATCATGGTTATGCCCAAATACACATGCTGTGATATTCTCATGGGTTTGAGATTGTCTAGTGACTCACACAGCATGCAAGCTTGCTATTTTTCATAACAATGAGTTTGCGCACGCACGCACTTACGCACCTCACGCACGCACACTCCCCTTTCCATACCTCTCAGCAGCCGCTGACCAGAGATCAAGATCATCAGGGTGGTAAACCTGTCCTCTTCTTAACTTCACATTGACAGACTTATCCACATATGGTGACTAATTCGCTTATATCATGTAGTAACATGCTGCATGCATTATCTTTACATTAGATAACAGGACCCGATAGCAAACAATGGTGGTAGAGGTAGTGGCATGTGGTCCTGTGCGTAGAGCTCACAAATTAGTTGAAATTAAGCAACGTTGGGGGCGGAGAGCACCGCTTGACTCCTGAGGGTTTCTAGGACTTCAGTACAACGCAGTACAAGTGATAAATGTGGTCTTCACTCAGCAGAAAAAATGGGTACCCGGTGGGAGAAGTCATGTGACTATTAACCTTCTTGCGCCTCATAAGCAGCTTGGGTTATCTTGGGTAATAATAAATGATCAGATTGTGTGTCAGCGCTTTGAGCACGCATTATTATTTACTGAGTCATGTGTGACGTTCGCTTTGCTACTGCGGCGTGTTTGTATTCGTAAGTTCCACATCAATGAGTTGAAAGCGAGGTACACTGAATGACAGTGATGTAGGCGACAGAGGAATCCTCTATGCATTAATGTTTACATCAAATAACATGGCTCGATACCGAACTCCTGATTTATTGCCGTGATCGCATAACTACTGTCACGTATTTGAGTCAGTATGTTCTACGTCAATGTGGTTAAAGCAATGTACAGATCTTCCGCTTGAATGTTTTCATCTCAACTTGCCGGGCGAGAAACCCATCCACCTACCTTCGCTGTCGTATTGTGACATTTCCACCGAGAGTATAACCGTGAGGCTGGCTTTGAGAGACAAGTGAACGAGTTCGAGTAATTGAGGTCTCAGGTAATAGAATAGAGACATATACTTTGACAGCTGTAGTGGGAGATTGTTGTTTTATTTGTTGTAGACTAACAAACAAATTAGTTTATGCGTAAAAGACAAGGTGTAATTTAATTCTGATCATTATTGAAGTGCACGTTTGTATTCTGGTAGATACAGATTCCGTGATTGCGGTTTTTACGCCGCTTTTGGCAATATTCCAGCATTATCACGGTGCGGGACACGAGAAATGAGCTTCATATATTTTACCCTTGCTGGGAATCAAACCCGGGTCTTCAGTTTGACGAGCGGCCGCTTTAACCATTAGGCTACCCCGACGACTCGATATGTTAACCAATTTTCAACGGTAACTGTTTTGCATGCCAGAGTTAGTGAGTGAATATGGTTTTAGCAATATTCCAGCTATATTACTGGGGCATTCACCACAAATAGGTTTCATACAATTTTTCCTATGTGGGAATCGAACCCGGGTCTTCAGCGTTGACGAGCAGAGGCTATAACCACAAGCCCGACGCTCCATGCATGAGGAAATCTAATGTATATAGCTTGTTATTGCTGTTCAGATCAAAATATTACAGAATATGTACACCCTTCAGCAACATGTACGGCTATGTTGAAGATGGTATAGACACTTTACGTGGCGACTACCAACATCCCTAACACCACAGATGACCTACTAGTTGTAGATAAAACATGACTGAAACTGAAACATACACAATACACAAATTTATTTCAGATAGTAAATTCATGACAATGACAATAGTGATACAATGATAATGATAGATTATATGAGTTTGGAATTCAACATCTATACTACGCATCTCCGTGCTCATGGTCAGTGACCAGCATGAAGTGTCATCGTAAATAACAGCGTGGTAAGCCCATGGATGCATTTATATTACAAAATGTAACACGTGCACTTAGAAATACATGTATATGATTTATATGAAACAATACCAAGGATCAGGAAATAAGTAATACAACAGGTTACAGATTACTTATCGTGATTTATTATTACGCAATGCATGTGACCTTGCTACTGTTTTGTTCCAACATAGCGCCTCTAGGAGGTATGTAAAATGAACATGTCAGTGCAACATGTACAAACACGTACATGCATTTCTAAACGTTGGGTATATATGGAACAGTTGGAGCGTCGAACTGGATATTAATGTTCTCGTATATATAATTTCAACACGATTTATGGATATTTAGGTGCTGGAACACTGTTAAGGTTACATGCTTTATGCAATTTTCAAACAAATTTTTATAACGAGGGAACACTACGAACTGACTTTACACCATGCTGGAAATCAGACATCTTCAGAGTGACAACCAGTCGCTTCAATCGCCAGATTATTCGGGTGAGAAAGTTTATTGTCTACAAAAGTTCACACACTATAATGTATAATTACATATTGTATTTAAGTGAACATACTAAACGTAACATTTACAATTTTCAACCCTCATGTCGTAACACCAAGACTTAGCCTCACATGCCGAGATCAAACTTACATCTACTGGCTTCAAGCAAATGCTTAAACAGCAGCTAGTTATTCAAGAAGAAATGTGTCAGATAATATCTACAAAATCTATTATATCCTGTATTCGAACCTGTGCTGACAACCCCACATGTGGTAGGTTTGGTTAAATGTGACCAGGTTACACGTAAAGAAAAATGGCAGACAGCGAATCATAAGAATATTTGAATTCGGTGCCTCACGCAGTAAGGTTGTACGTCAGTTCAGTGTCCGACACGTCGCTCTCACTGTAATAAAGAAGTTGCCCATCCATATAGTGTTATCTACCCTTGGTGCTCCTATTTCGAAATGGCTCTCGAACAGGCCGACCGATTATCTTGATGGCACAACTCAAAGTTGGTGTCGCCAGAGATGGGGAATACACTAGCGGTAGACAACAAGACAGGGAAGAGGGGTCTTCACCAATTCCATGCAAGATGCATTGAGATGACCATGGGTTCTTCAAAGTCGCCATGATCAGCGAAGGAATAACTGTTAAAGGAAGGACTCAAATGATTGGTTAAGTTGCCGTTTTTACAAAACATGAATCATGTTATTATGCTGTTATTTACGTCAGAACATGTCTTGATGTTGTTCAGTTGTTAAGTAATAAGTGACCTCACTTGAGAAATTACCGTAACGTTTGTCCACACTCAGAACTATTAACGTAATAAAAGACTATTCTATATAAACATGACGCTTAATGCAAATATTCAAATATGGCCCTGAGGGACTTCCACTGCGTTGATAGAAGGAGTGGTATTGTCAATGTGTTAATATGTGTTCTCGACAACTAGATCCTTGGTCCTCTCGTCTAGAGATATGTAGTTATCTTCGGGTTTCTTTTGTGAGGCATCCAGTTGAATCTTCAGTCTGCAATATACAGAAATGTTTCACCTCTATGACTGTTATATGGACACGACAGAATGATTTTTCATTCTCTGAAATACATCTGATATATATCCGATTTGTTAATTCGGCACAAAATGTAAGTCAATCCCTGTAGTTAATCATGATAACTACATAATACATTCTTCACCTTACCTTCTGATGTAAATGATAGCTGTCAGCAGAGCGACGAGAGACAACACGAGAAGTGTCCCAAGTGTTGCTGCAACTGGCACTACCTGGTTTGAGCATCCTGCTGCACAACCTAGTTTCAGAACATAAGTAAGAGGTTCATATCAGCTGCCTTGATGTCTTACCAAGTTACTATAATTGAGTATAAGAAGAGGAAACAAAGACTTCCTGCAGCATTTATCTTGCTATCAGTTGTCTGGATGACTGTGCAAACTGTGCACAAAGTCGACAGAAAACTTTATATCCTGCTTTTAGTGTCCTACCTTGACACAGGGGCTGCATGAAGTTACCCTGACATCCTCCAGGACATTCTCCACTGGACTTATCACAGGTTAGGCCGTCTTTACACTGACCACATCGTGACATGCAGTCATCACCGTACATTCCGTCAACGCATTCTGGGGAGGAGACGAGATATTATTTTCATCTAACCATCATGCAGTGATATAATCAGAAGGTTGTCTTGTCAAAGCGACGAGGGGAGTGTTTCTCATGGAATGAGCAGTAAATCATAACTCTCATAACACTGAATGTGTATCCCACCTTTACAAAATGGTTCTTGAAAGCCTGGCGGACATCCTTGATCACATGTTCCATTGATCTTGTTACAAGGCAGGTTTCCTTTACATTGGCCACACTCAAACTGACAGTGCTGTCCATGGCGACCATCACTGCAGGCTGTGAAAGTATGACTGAGTATCAACAGAAGACAACGCGTTTCAGTTATATAAGAATAAGTACAGATTAAGTACCAACCTTGTGAACAGAGATCTGGCCACCATCCAGGCTGACATCCTCCAGGACATTTCCCTGTCACCTTGTCACAGACGCCAGTGTCCAAACAGTGACCACACGGAGATGCACAATTGGCACCATAACGTCCATCTGGGCACGCTGTAGACAGTAACACGTGAACGATTGTAAGCCTTAGTGATGCAGTTACAATATGTCAGTTGAGTGAGCATGAGGCATTACAATATCACATGACAAGGACATATTGTCCATTACGGTTCACATGTGTGCTCTGGTTCCAGGGCGTTCCTCTGGAGATAAACTATAAAGTCAAATCTTAATGAGAGCTCTCCCATTCTTTCCACCCTGCTTGTACCGACTAATTTTGCATATTTTCATTTTTTTTCTACCAGCATTTAGACATCTAATTTAACTATATATTATGCATACATTAGGAACATTTGAAAACAACATTTCTAACTAGGTTTACGAATATTTCATATGAGTCCCCCACATCTGCAACATATTGACATTACTACTCACGGTGTACACAGGTATCGTCCATCCATCCTCCTGCACATCCTCTAGGGCACATTCCTGTTGACTTGTTACACACATGACCATCAAGGCAGTTTCCACAGTGGGAGGCACAGTTCATACCATACCTTCCATCCTGACACGCTGTACACAAGGTTATTACGTTGAATATGATGACAACAAGGACAATATTCTGTTGTTGGCAGCGTTCATCTGTGTACTCTCATGAAATTTCAGACATACATTACATAACTATTTATGGGTATTACCAACCGCAACTTGCACTCCATGTAAGTAGAGAAAGATGAAGCTCTATTAAATCACTAGCTGAGAAAACTGAATGACAATAGTGATGACTTTCAACTGTGTCGATGTTCCAACATATCCGACCTTTAGTATCCGTGTTTAAATCTTTTGAGGTTCAAATCAAGCATTACTGACAATTTCAATGAGTAGTAGACAGCATTCTCAAAGGTAGTTCAAGCAAGGTTAGAGTAGTACATGTCTCAATAAAACGTTGAATTTTTTTTTATAATGGACACGAGGAGGATATGCGACCAAAATGATATCAGATGCAATTACTGTTTGAACTTGTACGTCCCCATATTTGTTTGACTTATTTTTGCATGTTTTCGTTATGTTGAATTCTTTTCACAAACACTTGATATTACCTTTTTCTTGATAGTGATTAATACACATATGCTTACCTTGAATACTGTCACTCATGATTATCGAAATGTTCATGTCGTTTTTTCTTTGCAAAACAAATCTAAAAATCTTAGAGAGGGGGGCATTCGAATTTTAAATCATAAAATGATGGATAGTTATGGAAAGACTTTGGTTTATGGCATTCCTTTTATTTTCTATCGCAGATAATTCGGTACGTATGATCCGTAATATGTATTAGCCAAATAAGATAAAATAAATAATCTGACACTGTGCATTGAGCCACGCAACTGCACATTGAGGAAGCAATATGTACTCACGTTGAAGACAATTGTCAGTTCGCCACCCTAGCGCACAACCTCCAGGACAGGTACCTGTAGTCTTGTCACAATAAGCAGTGTTGAGGCAGTTTCCACACCTGGAGTTGCAGTCCCCATAGGAACCGTCTGGGCACGCTGTAGGTGATGCAGAACAACTTCGTATGATGTGTTTCAATTAATCTTAGGCAATTCTAATATTAGCCATTTCCAAATAGAAGCTTCATTCCCGGAAGTTAATGCCAATATTTAAAACTACACACCAAGATACATAATTAAATGGTACATATCTGGAAAAACAATCGAGACATTATACTTTACATTCAACCAACTTAATACATAACAATTTCTTTAACTTCAAAACAACATGGGGTGGTTGGGTAGCCTAGTGGTTAAAGCGTTCGCTCGTCACGCCGAAGACCCGGGTTCGAATCCC
>VKKT01012414.1:33852-45055 GCA_008038995.1 Haliotis laevigata
TAGCCAAACATTTCTCAACTTAATAACCATCCTTAAAAAGGATATATTAAGTACTACGTAGGGGATACTAAGTTCTACGTAGGAGATAGTAAGTCCTACGTAGGAGATAGTGACCCCGAAAAACTTTTCACCGTGGCCCTGCTACGCTTCCGTACTGTCGCGTACATGTGCAAGTTTCTATGGGATTATCGGAGTGGGCAATTGTGCCTTTATAGTCACTTGTTAACCTACAATAATTAAATGTTGAAGTACGATCGATGAAGTACGATTTCCAGATGTAGTTGGAAACGGTTATGAGCTCGTGAATGGTATGCACTTTTTACTGGTGCTAGTTGCTGTGGTATAATTGTTAAAAATACCAGCAACTAAAATTCTATAATGACAGAAAGTGTAGACCCATTGTCATAAAGATTATCAAAACTAAGGAAATCAAGAACGCTAGAAAAGTTCCACAGAAATTCTGAGGTTGGCTAAAGACATATTGATCACAAAGTAGTTGTATGTCCGAATGTACAGATTCCAATGTTCATGCGTCGTTGTAGACATGATAGAATGTTGTCCAGAGAAACATAGGGGCGTTGCACTAAGGAAGTAAACGATTCAATTATTTTAACGACTAGGCGAAGACGAAGTTAGCGAGTGGACCCATTGGAGTGCTCCAATGTGTACAGCCACATGTGGCCCAGGGAGAGAAGGACACATAGAGAGAACCAGAACTTGTATTGCACCAGCCAATAAAATCAGCTGTACAGCCGTCCTTACAGACACTCAAATGGGAAACTGTAGTCATCCTAAATGTCCAGGTAAATGTGTAGCCGGTTTTAACCCTACTTCTTTCATGTACTTTTGTATAACATGGCATAGACTTACTCTGAAAGGTAACTTGATTTATGTACATAGCAAGTGATATATTTCCACTGTTTCAACATTCAAAAGGGTGCCCTTGATAGGGGCATGTACAGGTCGTCGGTATTAATTGTTTGTCAGACTCTTGATCAGGGGCTGTTTGGTTGGATTTGAATATTCTGGACATGGGTGGGGCTCTTAAAAGGTTTTTTATTTGGGATGTTGATTGCAGTTCAAGATTTCACGTTGAATTTAATTATTTACACCTTTTGTCAGAAGACCATGATTTACGATTCTGGACAACTAAAACAGAATAATGTCGGGTTTATTGTGCTTCCCACAGCTGTCTGGATGTATGACATTTTACCTGTCCACTCTAGTCGCTCATGACCTTAACCAGTAGGATCAACACACAATATTACAGCTGCAAAAAGAGGCTCACATCTCAGAACCTAATAACTGATAATCCGAAAAGGGTAAAAAAGAGCAAGAAAGGGGTACTAGACAAAATAGGTAGAGCATATTTCAACGCATGGAATCATTTTCTTGATATGAAACGTTTCGTACGTTGCAGCGTTCGTTATAACGATAATCATTCCATGGCATGTCTCTTTTGTAACTCTGCAGTATTCCCCTATGTTCGCTTTGTTTGTTCTTTAACCTGTGTGTTAAGTGTTTGTTCAGGTTATGTTCAGCCGATCCAAGCTACAAAGAAGATTTGTGTGTGTGCGTGTGTGTGTGCGCACGCGCGTGCGTGAGTGTGTGTGCTTGTGTGTGTGTATGTATGTGCATACTTGACTATTTTTCTACGTTGCCTTTAATTATGTTTGATACTTTAGTATTTTATACATTAAAACACTTATTCCATAGCGCTGCACAGCAAGACTTACGCTCAGTCTAATCTCTACTAATTGTCAAATGCCATTCTTTTTTAAGTTTTAATCCAGCCGATCTGACCGGGTCTATTATAGCACTGTTGTTTCAAACTGGTCAAAGCTAAACTTCTGTGTTCAGATTTTGGAATTAGTTGCTACTGAATATCTTTTGAAATATATTTATTAATTTTACCATGATGTTCGTAGGGGACACATTCCTTCAGACTTGAGGCTGCTTCACGTTGTGATATATCTTGTATTTATGTACAGTGTAAAGTTCATGATAAACTGAACCCAAAACGGTGTCACGTTGCTCATTACGATTTTTTTAAAGGAAAACCAGGTCCGTTGTGCCTGTACCATGAATTATCCTCCACACATATTATTACAATTCCACCCCATACTCTGTATTATGTGCAATGACGTGGTAGTGTCATAACGTCCCCGACCATCTGCAAACTGGACGCCAATTTGCAAATTTGGATTTATCGCTAAATAACATTTGTTCCATTGTGCAATGCGCCAGTTTGGTCTTGAAAGCCATGCCCATGGAGGAGGTTACTGGACAGATGAGCATTTGCCAAACAATGTGTACTCTGCGACGCGAGATGACGTCACCAAGAATCAATCTTTTCTTTGCGTTGTTGCCGTACGGTGTCAGTCTCGAACATGTCAATTTCCTGGGCACTTTGGCGCGGATGTAGACATTAAAAATGCTGTCGGAATTTTGCAACACTTTGTCCAGCAACAAGTTTCCCCATCACGTCATGACGTTGATTGTGACCCAAGTTCGTTTGCGCATGTGCAGAACTGAAAGGTTTACGAAGCTTGTCATGTGCAACCTCGATACTCCTGCACGTGAATTCACTTCATTTTGAATAAACGGACTTTCAGATTTTAAAAGAATGGTTTTCATTCACGATCACTTTTTCATCTTCATCAAATTAATCAATACTTTCTTTAAATTATGAAACTTTCATTTTTGTATTCTTAAACTGCTACTAACACAATGCATTTGCTTAACTTTATTAGCTTAGTATAACTAGAAAATGTACTGTGCAATCCAATTGGAATTCTATTTGATGCATTTGAAATATCATGTACCCTGTATATATTTGTGATCAGTTCAGCGAGTTATGATCATTACTTCAATAGTTAAAATATCAAACTCTAACCTAAATAATTAGCAATTAAATATCGTATGACTTCCCTGTAAAGTAAATTGAAGTAAATGTGAATATCGTATAATTTCTCTGTGAAGCAAATTTTAGTGAATGTTCACGAATGTCTGCCTGTATGTTTGGGGGTGGGGCAAGGAGAAGAGTTGCCGTGACAAATCAGCGCAGATCTAGGCGTTGGCCGTGAAACGAAGTGCACCGGTCCACTGACGGAAACCAGTCAAACTCACTCCAGCGTTCCTCCATGTATTGGTATGTGAAGTGCATCGTTTGCTGCATTTTCCTTGTATCTCATTTCAATAAACATTTGCATGTATTGTTATATTTCACAAAATACTGAGAAGGAACAAATCATGGTTGCTGTTTTCATTCAGCAGACTGTTTAAATAACAGTTGTAACAAATGTTAACATGCTGACTTATTTTGAATTTGGGGCGTATTTTGTGTTAGTTACATTATTGTTAGAATTTTAGTATATCGACGTTAAAGGTTGTGTACAAATAGAATACTTCCTGGTATTTTAACATATACAGACACATTCAGGCCATACCTGTTGTAAATACTGGCCTATCGATCCAGGAACTTTCCTCGTTCCTTTTACTGGACTTTGTATCTTTTGCAAACTTCACCAAGAGGAACGAGGAAAGAGTATATTAACCCCATGTACACGTTGAAGCAATGACGCATTGTTATATAACTAACGGTTTAAGGCACGTGACATAACTGTTCATGTCAAAAGCCTGACAAGGGTGAAAAAAAATGTGAAATTTTGCGATGTGAAATATGTATCAGCAACAGGATTGGTGGACAGCGCTTACCTGCCTTTGTGCGTGAATGTGATTCTCAGTGAACGGTTCTTTGTTAATATCACTTATTGCTTCATAGACTGAAACAGCAGGAATAAGGCGTGATAGCTTATCGGTAATAGTCGACACCGCTCTGCTTATGAAGATCAATAACCACATTATGATATACAAAGAAAAGTATTATCCGAAAAATGATGTTCGTGTGTTATAAAATATTCTTTTTCGTTTACGTTAAATCGATAACTCACATTCGTAACTACAGACACGATTGAGTTTCCAGTTACCTTAGTTAAGGTAGCCGCTAAGTATCCTTCCAATTTTAAGGTTGACCAAAGGTAGCTTTGTGCAACAGATTCAACATTTTGTTAAGATTATCTTAAGGTTAACGGGTCGTAAAATGGGCCCGGTTCTATAACTCGGCTGGACACGCTAAGCCCTTTGTATGGTGAATATTTTGTACATTTACCTCATAGATGGGTCTTGGCCATTTAGATTTCCTTTTTGAAATTATCGACATATTAAATTGCCTAGAGTCCTATGCCAAACGGCTTATGGGCCAATCTGGTGAAAAACTCCAGATATGGTAAAGCTCCAATTTTTTGCCATGGATCGAACCAGTCTGACATTAAGTTGGTTTATAAATATAGTTATTTGTGTCAATTCGCTGAAGTATAACATCCCTGTATCCCTGGTCTCAGCATATTGGATAGTCGGCGCTATCTGACATCGTCCTTGTTGACACTTCATATTGGTTGGAAAGCAGGGAAGCTGAATCATTTTCCTTCCATCATGACATCCCCACAAGCTGGTTCATCTCGTAATGAAAGCAAGAGACATCTAGACGAACTAGATCATCCAACCGAAACTATTTCTGTAAACGTTGATTCTTGGGCTCGATTCCTTGTGATTGGGGCTAAAGACAAGTTGACATGTTAGCTGCAATTATATTGTCCTTCAGAAAAATCAGGAGTAATTGTTTGCGTGTGTAATGTGCACCCAAACCAAAACAACTGCATTTACCTTCTACAAAGTGCCCGGTATGCAAAAAAAAAACACCCTGGGTTATATGAGTAGGAGTTTTATTCATGAATGAGTGTCCGTCACACTGAAGACATGTTTGCACAGCAACTCCAAAGTGCCACTTGTCGCAAATAATTGGTTGAGATAGCACCAGATGCTATATTCTGATACAGACAATTTGCATGCAGATTGTAGAAATCCTGTTACCTGGTAGAGACAACTGAGGTTGAAAATGTTAACTCGAAATGTTTACACGAAACGTGATTCTTGGTCTCCCAAATGATATAACCTCCGCCGCCGGGTTCGTTCAGGAAAGGNTATATTAACACCATGTACACGTTGTAGCAATGACACATTGTTATATAACTAACGGTTTAAGGCACGTGGCATAACTGTTCATGTCAATAGCCTGACAAGGGTGAAAAAAAACGTGAAATTTTGCGATGTGAAATATGTATCAGCAACAGGATTGGTAGACAACGCTTACTTGCCTTTGTGCGTGAATGTGATTCTCAGTGAACGGTTCTTTGTTAATATCACTTATTGCTTCATAGACTGAAACAGCAGGAATAAGGCGTGATATGGTGTTAGCTTATCGGTAATAGTCGACACCGCTCAGCTTATGAAGATAAATAACCAAATTATGATGTACAAAGAAAAGTCTTATCCTAAATTTTTTGTTCGTGTGTTATAAAATATTCTTTTTCATTTACGTTAAATCGATAACTCACAAATTTGTACCGTAGTTTAGGTGGCCGCTAAGTATCCTTCCAATTTTAAGGTTGACCAAAGGTAGCTTTGTGCAACAGATTCAACGTTTTGTTAAGATTATCTTAAGGTTAACGGGTGGTAAAATGGGCCCGGTTCTATAACTCGGCTGGTCACGCTAAGCCCTTTGTATGGAGAATATTTTGTACTTTTACCTCATAGATGGGTCTTGGCCATTTAGGTTTCCTTTTTGAAATTATCGACATATTAAATTGCCTAAAGTCCTATGCCAAACGGCTTATGGGCCAATCTGGTGAAAAACTCCAGATAATGTATAGCTCCAATTTCTTGCCATGGACCGAACCAGTCTGACATTAAGTTGGTTGATAAATATAGCTATTTGCGTCACATTCGCTGGAGTATAACATTCCTGTATCCCTGGTCTCAGCATCTTAGATAGTCGGCGCTATCTGACATCGTCCTTGTTGACACTTCATATTGGTTGGAAAGCAGGGATGCAGAATCATTTTCCTTCCATCATGACATCCCCACAAGCTGGTTCATCTCGTAATGAAAGCAAGAGACATCTAGACGAATTAGATCATCCTACCGAAACTATTTCTGTAAACGTTGATTCTTGGGCCCGATTCCTTGTGATTGGGGCTAAAGACATGTTGACATGTTGGGTGTAATTATATTGTCCTTGAGAAAAATCAGGAGTCATTGTTTGCGTGTGTAATGTGCACCCAAACCAAAACAACTGCATTTACCTTCTAAAAAGTGCCCGTTATGCCAAAAAACTGGGTTATATGAGTAGGAGTTTTATTCAGTAACGAGTGTCCGTCACACTGAAGACATGTTTGCACAGCAACTGCAAAGTGCCACTTTTCGCAAATATTTGGTTGAAATAGCACCAAATGTTATATTCTGATACAGAACCTACTTAACGACAATTTGTATGCAGATTGTAGAAATCCTGTTACCTGGTAGAGACAACTGAGGTTGGAAACGTGATTCTTGGTCTCCCAAATGATATAACCTCCGCCGCCGGGTTCGTTCAGGAAAGGGTCTGATATATTTGCATCGTTTCAGCAAGTGACGACCGGATCTCGATATGTTCGTCATGGAGACAAGGTCCCTGAATAGCCACCTGTAGGCAGGGCTAGCAGCCCGGAATGTAGACTGGAATAGACCTGTACACACCCCAATATGGCTGCGACGACTGCCGCAAACCACGTCCAGCAATAGGTTGCCATACTGCCTGCGTAAGTATGCCCTAGTGAGGATTCAGGGACGTAAAATGAGCCGAATGATGACGATAAGCTGGTAATGATGATCTGGATGGGTCTTTCTGAAACGAATGCAATTATATGGTTGTGGTTCTGTGCATAGCGCTCAGGTCACAATCAGTTAAAGTTAAACAACGATGAGTGCGAAGAGTGCTTGGATGGGTGACCGTGTGTGACAGATTGACTCTTGAGAGTTTCTAGGACGTCAGTCCTGCCCCACAACGAAGCACATGTGATACATGTGGTCTCATCTTAGGTAAGAATAATATTCTCATTGATTTTGTAAATATTGTTTCCATTCTATAAGACGTCCGAAGTCGCATCTGCATTTTCACAGGGATTTACGACGGGTCGTACCTCTTTCTGAAACAGGGGCCAAAATAAGTAAGGAAACAACAAAGAGAACAAAGAACTGTCATGGCGCAACCTTTCTTAGAATTTATAACAACCTACAGTGATAAATCAACTGATCTAGAAATCTTTGAAGCATTACAACTGAAGCATTACAAAGGCGTAAGTTTACTTTTTTTCTCCCCAACAAACCTTATGTTTGTAAAATTACAATCAAAATGCCAACTGAAGGAATATTGCTTCCTCTAATGACAGTAAAGAGTCGATTTATCCACGTTATAGCGCTGTGAGGAACAACATCATTTATAAAATATGCAACACAGCGATAGATGATATCACCTTTCAGCGATGACAACATTAACTGGGTGCACACTGTTTGTCGTGTTCATAGACCTGGGGATTTTGGTAATAAGTTCATAGTTGTGGTGCCACAAGAAAGAGTAAGCAAACTTTCTTAATCGTTATTTCATGAACGTTTACACATTATTTTCACACTTAACAAATGTGGCTATAGTCTTCCAGTTAATGTTGAATGTTCATATACAGTGGAGTCTAGCCTTCTTATGCCTTGTTTCAAATCTTTAATATCGTTTGAGACGATGCTACTTTCGGCAAAGTCGATAACCTCAATGTTGATTTCAAGATCGGCTTATGATACAAACGTTTTGTACAGCATACTCTGATATTAGTCATTGTAAATACGACAAACGGGTTTACTTGTATAATAATCTAATAATTATTATCATTTCAGGCAAGACGCAGTCCTTAACAAGGAAGAAGACATCCGCAGGAGTGAATTCCACCAGTACCACAATGTTCACCGTATTTCAATGTCAAGAAATAGACACTGTTGGCCTCATGTGTAGTTGACCTGGGACTCTTGTCAACGATCTCTGTGATATTATCTTGTTGGTTTGCCAATCTGTCATCCGTAATTTAGCTCACCATTATGCTACAATGGTATGGGAATTGAAAACTGGGACAAAATGGATAAAGTCCAACATGTAATAACGTGTTCATCTGATATTGTATATATAGGAGTTTAGATGAGATTTGTGTTCTTGGGTACATTGATATCTTGTTTATAGAGAAGTCCCCGCCGTGATATTGCTGGAATATTGCTACAAGCGGCCTAAAAACAAACTCACTCACTCACTATAGAGAAGTCAGCTGTTGTCGAGATATCAATATGGCCTTTGGGAACCTTAACGCTGTCTCTTCTATTCTCGTTGATGGGGACTAGTTTAAGCTGTATGGTTCCGTCTAAATATTATGCAGTGATGCAGTTTCGTTGAAGACGACATGATTAACTTTAAGGTTTCACCAAAAAGTTTGAATCACTTTACCACATGTGTATATCTTGTGCTGTTCTGCCTGAACTTGTCGTGTTATGCATTATTGGTATTATTGTGTATAATCCAATTCGACAAATATTTTTAAGTTGTATAAATCATATCTGACCTCATGGGCATTTGATACAGAGACCGAGTAAGGAACAATGCTTACATGACAGTAAACATTGTCAACGTCCATTGTTTCTCTTTCCCTATTGATGCCAGGGTCTGCCATCCATATTTTAGATAACTGTTATGTCAAATTAACTGGTGGTCCTTAGAAAAATAATTCCTATGGAACAGTTCTGTTCACACCGAAAACATAATAAATGCGTAACAGACCTAGAGTTCAATGGAACTTTATTAAAAACGTTTCTTGAAAGTAGGTCCCACATGCACTATTTAGTTGACATCATACCATAGTATGTATATGAAGACATCTTTAGTAAACGATGAGTATGTGTAAGTGTAATGTGTAATACATTATTCTTTGTCGTCCAATAAACTATGTCTCCGTGTCTTCAGCTTATCAGTGACGCGCCATAGCAAAATCCGTGTACTGTTCAATTCCACGTGGCGGTGGTCATAAGCATTAGCCACTTTGGTCAATCAGAGAAGGGCGAACATTGTTCTGTAAACATCTGGACATACAATCAGGTTGACTCAGATATGCAAGCACAAGGTCATGAGTTTCTGGCACCCCTCAACGATTGTACCCTGCCAATCACATAACAGTGTTTGAGACGCCTGGGCCTATAAAATGCAAGACTTACAATACATTCTATTGCTCGTTCTTCAGCATCTACTCTACTAATTAAAGCTTCCATCTTTGTACATCATACACTAACAAGTACAGTGTGGTATGGTTGTAGGTTGTAGGTAAGTGAGTCTAAACTTTTGATGGGTAGTATATTTAACCATATTAATTGATTTAAACATTCATTTTCATCTAACTTAACTTTTTCATTTTCATCACGCATTAATTACATCTTTCGAAACGCTATTTCTAATACACGGTCTAATTTCGTTGATGATGTGATAGAGATATTGAAAACAGCTCCCATTTACAGTTATCTTCAGTTCTTCTAACCCCTGTTGTGCTATGATTACTTCCGTTGGTAAAAGCACACTTATTCCACCGTGTGTATGTATTGCCTCTATTTTGATTTTGTCTGATTTACCATTCCAAATGAAGTCAAACTTTTCTATAAAACACTGTTCATCATTTCATTATTGACTGAAGGTTGAGAGGAAATAGTATGATTGATTTACATATGTCTAGATCTTTTTTAAACCTATCCATGTCAACTTTGTCTAATTAGCATTTACTTTCAGATTCGAACATCTTGCAAACATAAACGCCGCGTGTTCAATATTGCATGTTGTTTGCTCTCTGGGTCATCTAAAGTTAAGGTGGTATTATAAACTGTGCCCACAAAAACTTTGAATTTCCTATTATTATGCCCTTAACATTTCTGATGGCTTATATTTCTACACACAGAATGAAAATAAATGATGACACCTGATCACCCTGTCCACAACCTCTACTAACAGGGGAAAAGGAACTTGAAAATCCCTGTACTACAACACTTGTCTCCATATCTTTGAAAATCTTTATCCACGTTTGTATCCTTGAACCAAAGTTAAAAAGACACAATACATAGAATATAAAACGTCCATCTACCGAATCTCAAAATCTATAAGAACTAAGAGACCGGATATTTTATAAGATTCGGTGTATTCCATTAAGTAGTATATCTTTCTGGTTACTTCGCCCACATGTATGTATCTTCCTATAGAAACCTTTTTGATCATTAATTAGTGAGGGTAGTACTCGGTACAGCCCATTTGCTATTACATGAGATGCATGTTTATAAGAAGAGTTTAAATGAGTGTCTAATTTTGTAAAAACATTTTTCGTTTATTTCCTCCAAGAATTCATGTAATAAGCCCTCGTCTCTGAGTAACAGATAATAATTCATTTTCAGATGAATTGAGTTCATATGGTTCTTTTTATAAATTCCAAAAATAATCTGGAGTAAATAATCTAGTACTGGGCTTATGGTCATTTTTTATATATTAACAGGCATCTAAGACTTTATCTTAGAGTTAGTTTACTTTCTAAAGTAGCAGAAAATCCGTAGAATTTGGTAAATTATAAATCCTTAATGTCCCTACAAATTATCTGTTTTAAGTAGTGTTAGTTTCTTCTATTATTATCTTATTCTTATTCCGTTTCGTGTATTTGTGTTTCCAATTCATTTCACTTATGTAGTAAATTCCTCTGATTTCAAATAGTCTCATTCATGTAGCAACTAGTCACTTATATCTCTCCGTCCCACCCCATTCGCCTGATAGCTGAGGTCCCGCTGATTCCTGAACTCTATTTGACTACAGCACGTTAAAAAGGGAACTGTTAAATCACAGTTGTAGATGTTATAAAGCTTTTATGGCGGCGCGTTATGGACACAGGTGGAAAACGCTGCTTATTAAAAGAAGCAGAATATATGTCATTTTTGTGTACCCCAACGAGCTAAAAAGAAACTTCCGGGCGTGCCTGTAGGTCCATTTCTCCCTGGTCTCGGGTATTGCAAGGTGGTTTGAGCCATTCTGAATACGTACAAAAACGCACAATGTCTTGTGCACGAATGATACTGGAAAACAGAAAGGGAATTCCCCCGATTGTAAACGGGAATCTCCGACAATCTGTTGTGGTGAAAGTAGTCCGCTTTGATGGTAGTAGTAGTAGTGGTAGTAGTAGTAGTAGTAGTAGTAGTAGTAGTAGTAGTAGTAGTA
>VKKT01012444.1:16312-26565 GCA_008038995.1 Haliotis laevigata
AAAATTGATGACCCCCCTACCTCCCCAGAACAAAATGGGTGACCCCCCTTAAAATCATCATCCCCCCTAGCCATAAATTATGAACGGTCCCTAAGTCAGCTTTGTGGGATAAGACCCAGTCTAATGTCTCGAGGTGATTGTGGGGACAAAAATATATATACTCCTGTAATATTAGCATAGGCTTTTGAGAGTCATAGTGTTAAGACTGATTTGAGGACAGGATTTATTTTAGTTATGTTGGCACAACAATAGTAAGTGGTCCACTGCCTTGTCCCCCAGAGCAGTTGACACTTCCGCACTACAACTCTGTGTTTGAGTCTAATGATAATCTTCATGTTAAGTCTGTTTATAAACAATGCTGGATGTGTTTGTTGCAGGCAACGAGACAAGCACAACGGTGAGGAGATGGTTGTGAGATTCGACAACCAGGCGTATGGACGCGTCAATCAGAACGAACAGGGCTATGCAACAGTAGGGGAAAACAATGAGTCAAATGGCCGACGCCCAGTCAGCAGCATGTACATGTCCCCCGATGAGGTCAACACTCTGTATGAGGAGGTCAACAAGGAGGTCAACCATGGTGTTAACACTTTCAGGAAGGACACAAACTGCCTTGCAGGTCAGCCACCTCCACCACCACCTCCCAGGTCTGATTCTGCCTCTGTAGCTTCTATCTGTGAAGGTGCCACATCAGGAATCGCGAGTAGTGATGACTTCTCCACATCCCAAGAAGAAGAACCCTATATTGAGCCTTTGATTGGAGCTGCCTCCAAGGAGGAGAGTGACTTAAAGGGATGTAACCTGTATGTGGACATGAAGGGGGGTTCTAAGTCTTCTGTTAATGATGTTCCTCCTGAGAAGATGAAGCAGCTGATGGAAGAACACACCTACACGAACACTTCCGAGATTAATTCTGACACAGAGAATCACTACGAGGACCTCCCGCCTCGACTTTGAAGTGTGACAAGGTGTGAGGACTGTGACATGGAGAAAACGGGCTATAATGTTGCTTGACTGAGAGAGATATACGTGTGTATTATGACTCTCCTCAGTGGTAGACGGTCATCAGAAGAACTGGTCATGAAAGTCAATCCACTTGCACAGTGTTAAACAACATTTACAGTTGCTGTGATGTCATTTTTAAGACTTTCCATCCATGAATATTCAAGCATGAATAGAATTGATGCAGATGTTCACTCAAGCTTTGATATCTGGAAATCTGCATGAACAATCAAAACCAGTTCTCTGTGGTAGACAGGTGCCCAGTAAATCCACTCTCAGTGCCCCCTATGATCTCTGTGCCCTGACTCGGAGATCATTCACTGGGCACGCAGCTAAAACAGTCTGGGTGTGCCAACATTACCAACATGGCTGCTCTTCAACACCGGGCTCTCTATCTTGGGCCCTGATGCTAATTTAACACTGTGAAACAATTACTCTGCTCTCAACCAAGTCAAAAGCAGATAATGAATCTTCTGTGATGGGAAAACTGTGGCTTTTTCTTCATGAAATGTTAGCCAATCAAACTATGGCATATGCAGTGTAGCTCCCTCTGTTGATGGTCCATGAACACGGTGAACACATGATTGACCTATGCAGACATTGAGTATGAGTTCTATTAATCAAAATGGTCCAGCTGCATGGTGGCCATAGTAACAGATGCTGTAGCTATGATCCATCTGTAGATGGGAGGGAGGGAGTCTTAATACAGCCTGAAGCTAATAAGGATACTGAGCATGTTGATATATAAATAATATCGGCTAAATGTTTGAGAGAGATGGGTAGTACAGATGCAGATATATTTGTTTGTAAAATTTCATGATTTGTTAGGTTGAAAATAATCTTTTTGTGATAGATCATTACGTTTCAAAATTGTATTTACAATAAAATAACAATTTTCAGCACGGTGCCGATATGATTTTGAATAATTTATTTATGTTGATAGAATCTACATTTTAATGGTTTTACACTTTTCAATGTGAATAGAATGTAAAACTGTGAGGTACGACAATGCTGAGTAGAGAACTTGGTGCAATTTAAATGCAAGGGCATACATTGATATTGCTAAACCAGCTTTATTCTGGCATATATGAAATAGCTGATGGTGATTTTCCATGTTTCTTTTCACAGAAAGTGTATAAATTGTTGCAATTGGTTACCATCTGTGTCGTGCTATTTAGACTGACTTTGTTAAACATCAACTGATAACATTTTATTTGTAATATGTAAGATTCTCATTTCATCATTGATAACATGGGGCAGCTAGGGAGATTATATTTCAGACACGTAGCCAACTGAGATGATATCATCGTGATGCACTCCCCTATGCTGTATACTGTTACCATGGTTACTATCTTATTGTTACCATGGTTACCATCTTAGTGCTGTATTTATACTTCATAGAGTTTCACCTGTATTATGGAAAAAGCCATACAGGAGTATTACAATTTTTGTTGTATGTGCTTTCATACCCTGCGTATATAGACAAATGCATATGTGTATCTTAGGTTGAATTAATGGCGTTGTCTTGCCTAAATGCTTATAGAATACATGTTACACAGAAAAGATGTTCCAGGTGCCAAATTATATCAACCAGCATGTACTTGTATCCAGCATCATATGCATGTGTGCCCCAGAATATCTCAAGGTGATTGCAGGGTTATCAGTTTACTTATAAATGGCTACCATAATTAGTCTTTTGGAAGAACTGACTCTTTTGAAATATGGCAATGGTGTACTTTGGAATATTAGTTATTATTTTTTTTACATTTTCTATTGTTTGAAAATTACCTTAGATTTTTTTATCTGAAATATTTGCAAATGTTTTCTTTTCAAGTTGTTTAGCTGATAAGATTTTATTGTATTTTTCCCATGTCTGTACTTCAGTGTAACAGTAAAGTATATTTCCAAAATGAAAAGGCAAGAAGTATTAAAAATACTCTGTCCCAAGTGGTCCTTATGTCCTAAACAGAATATTATGAGAGAAGCACTTCAGCATGTTCTGTAGGATACGTTCTTCTTTTCCTTTACAATACCTTTATATAACGGAAACTGTTTGCGCTAGCAGGCAAGTATTGGAAGATACCAGTCCCCCTGCAACTCACTGCTTACAGTCTGGCTTAGCTGTCTACAGCAGACACAGCAGGGGAAGAACGCACAAGTTGTCAATATGACTGTATATAGCTTTCTACTGTAAACCATGGTTTACTTACCAACAGGTTGTCTTTTCATCACAAATATTGTCATAAAACGATGTATAGTTTTAAGTCATGCGACCACTCCACCTTGTGTGCATATTACCCCTTTGTTATCTGGAGTGTATCCATCTGTAGGCCAACAGCAGGGATCACACCCACCCTCCATGTACCATATCACTCCCATGGTATAATCATGTTATCCCCAGTGTATCCATCTGTAGGCCAACAGCAGGGATCACACCCACTCTCCATGTACCATCACTCCACCTTGTGTGTATATCACCCCCATGGTATAATCAATCATGTTATCCCCAGTGTTTCCATTTGTAGGCCAACAGCAGGGATCACACCCACTCTCCATGTACCATCACTCCACCTTGTGTGTATATCACCCCCATGGTATAATCAATCATGTTATCCCCAGTGTTTCCATCTGTAGGCCAACAGCAGGGATCACATCAAAGCATGAGATACTCCCAACCATCAGAACGTTTCTATTTTAAACATAACCTTTTTCATTTTATTTTCTCATTTTTATTTATTATTTTTTAATTTTCATACCTGTGTTCAGCTAATATCTATCCTTTCAACCAGTATTAGATTGGTCTACAGAAGTATAAGGCAGTGCACCTCTTGTATGAGGCTCTTTTGGGTTTAAATGTTGGCTTATTCATCAAATTGTTAAGCCTTGTTTACATCTCGTCAATTACAGATTAAGAACTATAGGTCAAAATATGAATAAAACTAATTTTGAAACACATGACAAGTTGATGTCTTACAAGAGAATGAAATGAAAGGTAGTGTATTTCTCAATTACAAGTCTGAGTGCTACTTTTACTCCCACAATGATGTAGAGTGATTTGTTACAAAGGTCAGTAAACACTCAATTTTCTACTCATTAGTTTTGAGTCAATAGAACCCCCAAAAGTATTATGATAATATATCATAGGTAAAACCTACAGACCTGCTTGTTTGTGTATTTAGTTCCAAGGCCAGACTTTTTTTCAAATTTGGCTTGTGAAACAATAATGTAAATGTGGAAAAAGGATAATAACGAAAAACAGTGTCTTTATTCCACCAAACAGAAATGAGTTAAATCTTTCAAAATTGACACATTTTCTGTAGCTAACAATATACATAAACTATTCAAAATACTATTCTTATCTAGAGAACATCTTTCCCAATCTTGTTTTCTTTTCTACTGGTGAAATTTGATGGTTTTATATAAGTTCTTTTTCACCCACCATCCTCAATTATTTTGCCTACAATAATTTGAAAATAGTGTGGCATTGTTTGAATGTGATGTTTAATAACAGGATAATGTGATGATGTGCTTTTGCTGACTTGTAATTCCTGAGTATCTAATCTCTGCTATCAGTTGGACTGATGGAACTGCACCATGATAAATTGTCTATAATTGTTGAATTTCTCAAGTGTTGACTGTACATTTTAGAGGTTTCTACTGAAATGAATTGTAGATAGTGTTTGATGAAATAGAGATGTAAATAGTTGTATAAATGTGCATGAGGACTCTGTGATAGCAGTTGATTAAAACATGTACCATGTACCACTCTGCTTCATGGCCTTGTAGAGGGGAGTGGAAATATCAACTTACTGACCTCGGCCCTTAGCCGATTACCGTAACAGTAAAATTGACTTGTCCAGGAACAGTCTACTTTTCCAGAATATTTACCAGAACTGGGATTCTTATCACAAAAATCAGTATTCTCATTGGCGGATCCAGAGGGGGGTTCGGACCCCCACCCCTTCTTTTGAAAATGACTTAAGACCACATTGAAGAATTGTTTTGGGGTTTTTTCAAACCCCCTGAACCACCCCACCCCACCCTCAAAATTCCTGGATTTGCCCATGAGTATTCTACTGACCACTAGTCTTTGAACAGCATTTAGAAGTGGTACAGATAATAGGTGGGAATGAATGGATGCCAACTTTTTTTTTATAAGGGACACAATGATATTCTTACTCCATCATCGCCTGATTATGTTCCTCGAAATAAAGAAGTTGACATCAACAAATTCTGACCTTTATCTGACATTACCAGTTTTGACACTGATGAATCTGTTTTCAAACCTCTGTGGGTTTATATCAGACAGTCCAACCTGCCATGACTATTGATATTGTTGCTCAATTGGTAGAATGGTACTCTGTTCAACCAATCAGAACGCATACCCTTAAGCCAGATCAACATCAGAACGAGGAAGTCAACAATATCCCGCCGTCAATTATATTAGTCTTACTCGACATGATTACATTTTTTCAAAAGTAAATTTAATACTTGGTTTAATAATTTATCAGACTTGACTCAAGGTCTTCCAGAGTTTAATGTTGGCCTCAGGCAACTGAATCTGATTTGCTTGTTTGTTAACAATCTCACGTAATGAGCCTGGCAATGAGGACATTGATTTTCCACACACCCTGTGCCCTTATACTGTTATAGGATTACACATTGTAAAAGAGTGCCAGAGATTGACATATACTATTCACACTTTGCTAAGGATCAAATCATGGATTCAACAGAAAGCTATGATGTGGGGTCAAATTGGATTTAAATTATAAGCTTATTGTAAGCATGGGTCCTAGGTTTCAGTGTGTCATTTCATCTTGTGGATCCCATTCCTGCCATTGACAGGTGTTGTGTCCGTGTCAATGACTCGTTCCATGATTTGCAAAATGGTTGATTGGTGCCATGAAAACCATTTTTATGGTTACTCATGTATCAAAGGCATAAGGTTAGATTAAAGTGACTTTTTGCCTAAAGAGGGGTTACCATATTATTATTATTTATCCAGTTTTAAATGGATACAATTTCAAATTATGAATCTACTTTTAAGTAAAGTTGTGAATTTTAGTGATCCTAAACATAGGGGAGTAGTATATTATCTCTGTGTATGTGGAGTGACCAGACTACTGATATACAATGTTACAGACTACGGATATACAATTTCTTTTTGAAATTTGCTGATAACCAAAGTGTTTGAACAGCGAGTCAAACTTGCTCAGGCTGCCAATTTGCCAGAGTTAAGAATAGGCAGATCACTTGATTTGTGAAGTCACAATGATAGAAAAATATGACATCACCATGACAAATATGTCAGCTGTTAAATGAAAGCATATTATGAAAAAGTTTCATTCGCCCATTTGTTTACATTTTTGTTTATTCATCTTTCAGAGTTATTTATATTAAATCTTTCCTGACAATTGAACATACTGTGTCTAAGTCAAATCAGATATATATATTTTGGGTGTCTTTTTTTTATTAAGTGGGGTATCTGTTTGACTCTGTGAACAGGCAGTTCAGGCCAAGTGTATAATGATGTCCTGTCATTTATATCTGCACTGATTACAGTCTTGCCCATGTAACAAATATGTAGTTTAACCTACTAGTAACCATCATGGTAAATCTAGCCACCATTAGCAGTGTTCAAAATTTAAGTTGAAATTTGAAATGAAAGCCAATGGATTTTTTATTTAGCCATAATGTTGAAAGCAATAAAAAAAATTATTTTTTTTATTTGGAGGGGGTGGGGGGTGAGGGGTGGTGGGTGTGTTTGTAAATCCACGAAGACCCTTACCCCATCCCACCTTCCCTGATTTCAAAGATGTAGTATTCAAGAGCTTATTCGTTCCTATCCATTCATCAGAAAGATATTGCTTTTCATGCATTCAGTTATATTTAAAGGTATGAGAAGGCACATTATTTCATTTTTTAAATGGTCACATTTGAGTAATTGGTATGGTAGTTTGTGTAATATTGAACACTGAAGACATTTGGTCATCGCTGACCTTCAGCTTCCCCATCTGCCATTGTTGTGTATAGGTCACAGTCAATCTGAAACTACACTTATTGTCATGGTAACAGCTTCTGACAGCATGATCAATAAACTATGGCAGTTTTACTGCAAACTGTTGTCTTGGTTGTTTCTTGAAGGTAAAGCAATATGACAGCTGAATGCTATTTTATGCCTGTCAGGAATAAAAAGTATTAAGACAGACAGTAGAAATCTTTATTACAATGCACAAGAAGATGTGGTCAAAAAAGTCAATGCTTTGTTGACGGCCATAGACATATGATTCACTTACCTGATACAAAGAAGAATCACTGAGTGAGTATGGTTGAATAAGTATTTAGACAGGTGAGATTTAACCTCCAAGATCTTACTGTTGAGTGGTGATGTTTAACCTCTAATTTCATAAAAAGCTTTCAGACAAACAGCAGAAATCTTTATTTGACTCACAAAACAACTCACAAAAAGATGCGATCAGAAAACAAAGCCTTTACCTTGTTGGCAGCCATAGACATATCATTTATTTACCAGATGAATCACTTGGTTAGTATGGCAGAATAAGTATTAAAAATGATAAGATTTAACATCCAAGATTATACCTCAGAAAAAGATTTCAAGCAACTAATGAGAGTTTTTTTATGTATATTTAGCAGGTACCAGGTACATCACAGTAAAAAGCTATCTAAACTATGTCTACACAATACCTCATACACAGCCATAGCAGAGAGTATCGGTATATTGTACATAACATTAGACTTGTTCACTTAAACACTGCTCTTTTGGTACATTTAGCTAATTTTTTAGGGAGATGTCATAATGTTATACTTCACTGGCTATTTCAGTGGTAATTCGGTCATGAGACAACATCAGAATCAAGATGGTAACCCATTCAGGTTTCTGAAATAACATGAATTAATGGTTCCCCTCCTACTGCAAGTTCAGTGTATGGGAGTCACGAGTTATTCAAGTGTTTAGTGATGATGACATGAAGATACTTTAATCTGTGGTACAAAATTCAAATCTGATGATGACTAACATGGCGTCGGTCATGTCATCATTCATTTTCATCAATTTGCTGCAATTTGGAAACAAAATGTAAAGAAAAACATATTTTCAACAAACAGCTATTGC
This sequence comes from Haliotis laevigata, assembly GCA_008038995.1. NCBI lineage: Eukaryota > Metazoa > Mollusca > Gastropoda > Lepetellida > Haliotidae > Haliotis > Haliotis laevigata. Next base: position 24,447 of record VKKT01012444.1, read on the forward strand.
ATATTTTAACAACACCTAAATGGAAATTGTAACTATTTCAGTCAATCAACAAAACACCGTAAAATTTAAAAACACACAATTTAACACATTTAATATGAATAACAGATAAATAGATTTGGAAAAATTCTCCAAGAATGTTTGTCTGAACAAACAATTACTCATATGAGTGGCAACAGTGCATTGAATCCTGAGTAGAGATGGCCATTTGTGAAGATACCAATTTTTAGTTTGTAGAATAACATAAAGTATGTGATAAAAGACAAGTTAATGCATGCATATCTATTTCCTATTTGGCCCGCTTAAAAAGAATATTGCATCACCAAATAAACTCATGTATACTCTTGTCTCAGTAGACACTGCTCCAATTCAATGGCCTCCACATACCATTGTTTCTATGTTCTGAGATATAACGTAAACCTTGACCCTGTATGGACACAGATTGGGTGATCTTGACCATGTCTGCTTGTAGATGTGATAACCTTGACCTTGAACAAGACAGCCTTGAATTGCCATGACCTTGACCTAGTTGCAACCAACCATTGCCTGGAGCAGCTTCTTGTAGTCTCCACTACAGTCGTCCTTGAGCCATCTCCACAGGGTCTGCTTGGTCAGCTGCAGGAAACAGTCCTTTATCTGAACCATATCAATCTGAAACAGCACCGGGAATCAATTGCAAAATATTGTTTAAAATGTCAGACTCTTCAAAATGTTATATTGCTCCTTTTCTATTATTCTTTCCTTCATTTTTATAGGGAAACATCAGACGTCTTATTGCTGAAATAATGAAATGATGAAAATATTACAAGTGCTTCAATCAATTCTATTAAAGTGAGTGAGTGAGTGAGTTTGGTTTTACGCCTATTTTTGGCAATATTCCAGCAATATTACGGCAGGGGACACCAGAAATGAGCTTCACACATTGTACCCAAAATTCTATTAAATAATATGGAAATATATTCAGTGAAACTTTCTTCTCTAATTTTGGTCCAACCTTCTATACTGACTAAAGAAGTCTCTTACCAAGGACAAAAATGATCTAGTCTCGGGTTCAAATCATATACATGTATGTTAACTGTCAATATTCCATGACTTCACGTTCAGACAGAAACAACAACACGTGCGTACCTCAGACCTGGATACGATGATCCTGATAAGGGTTTTATCTGCTGTACCAAGTCCTTTCATGGCATCTCTCAACTTCTCAGCGAAGTACATTGGTCGACAGCGGATGTTCATTGCTGAGAGACACATAGGAATTTCATGTCTGTTATTCAGCTTATGAACCATGAATGTATCAGAAACAGAAATCTTAAAGTGGTTTGTTTATTTGCTCAAATTATCCACCTTCATGATATGGGTCAGGAAAACACACAATATATAAACCTTTTTATGAGTATTGGTGTAATTCATTTGAAAGAGTTGTGTCCCTTAGTTGTGACTGAATCAGCTGATGATTGTCAGACAAACTGACACCAGCATACCCTTGCTGTGTTTCACCAAGGAAGTAAACATCTCCTACCTGAATCCCTTCCAGCATTCCTCCCACATGATTCTCACATGAAATATAACGCAGAGAAAACCACTAATTTTTCTACATTATCATATTCTTTGACTGTACACTGTTGTGTAAATCTTTACCATGTCGATGGTTGACAACCTACCAATAGCATACAGCCCTTTCCTGAAATTTCCAGATGTCTCACGATCAACCGAGTTCAAAATGTCTCTTTGAGTGATCTGCAAGAGAATGTGTAAGTGTATGATTTGAGTAAATTGATCACAACTGTTTCTATGTCTCAAGTCATTCTTGCTTCTTGCATATCAGGGAGGGACCTAGCTGTTGTTTTGATGTTCACTAACAAAATGAGGTGAGAGAGTTATTGAAAAGACTAAAAAAAACATGTTAATAATGTGTGGCTTATGTGACAACTGACCAAATTTTGAGAAGATTGCAACAAAATCACGTTCACCGTCTTTGACATATAAAAGGACCTTTACATTCTCCTTTTCTTAGCATTACCTTACATACTTACAGGTACACTCGCCTTCAGTATACGCATTCACCTTAGTTGCACTGACCTTGATGTCATAATACATACAATAACCTTGACCTTCACTT
>VKKT01012459.1:33432-47889 GCA_008038995.1 Haliotis laevigata
TTGTGTTGTGTTGTATGTTCAACTTCATATTAAAAAGGGTACAGTGATGACTTGTTTTATTGCCCCTGATGTTTATTTCTGATAAAAGGTTTGGAGTAAAGAATGTACTTTTTATATCCTTCAAATGTCCTTCTTTTGAGAATATTTGAGAATTTTTGTAAACATCGAAAAATGGTATTAGAAAAATAGTGGATGACTGTCGAAATAAGAAAAGTGGTTCTCTAATGGTGTGCATAAACACTGTGCTTGGGATTTGTTTGGCAATAACACATAGTTAAAAAAGAAATGGTATTTTCGAATAAACTTTCAGGAATGCTAAACGTTTCTGTATAAACAGAACGTCATTCTGCATTATTACACGACATGAAACCTTTTGGGTCCCCTTCTTTCTCGTGTTGAAGTACACATGAAACATTTGCTTGCTCTTGGTCATGTAGATCTAGTTTACATACAAAACGATTAAATGCCGAGTGATTTATTGAAGAAGCTTGAAATAGACATCTGTAAACTGTCATATATAGAAGACGAATATCACTTCGCATTCTTTTGTAACATACACTCTACAGTGTACATTAATTATGGAATATAAAAAAACAATCAACAAATTTAATATACTGATGTAATTTGCTGATGCTCTGTCTTCAGCAGCAAGCTCTTGCTTAGAATTGCAGCGCAAGATCTATGCTTTGGAAAAATTCTGTCATCTAACTGGATGAAGATAAATTTGGATAAAACAAAAATTTCGATCATATGAAAAATTGTATTTTCAAGGAAAACAAATAGATGTTGTTTCCTCAAAAAGATATTTAGGACTTCTACTCACTCCAAAATTGTCTTGGAGCAAGGCGCAATTTAGTCTTCGTTCACTGGCAAACAAAGCTATGATGTCAATTTACGGGTATTCTAAAAGGGTTGAAGGTATGCCATTAAAGGATTTACTAAAGACATTTGATGGTATGGTCGTACCAACTGTATGTTATGGATCAGAATTATGGGGTATATATTATAGTAAAGAAGTAGGAAGAAATTCTGTAAGTTGATTCTTAGAGTTGGTATATCTACATCAGATAATATGGTATTTGGGGAATGTGGACGTTTGCCTCTACAGCTGGTATACCTGACCAGAGCAGTTAAATACTGGTGTCGACTCATTACTCTACCTCCTAGCAGGTTACAAAACCAGTGTTACAAGATGCTTATGTCCCTTGATAATGTAGGCCGTACTACCTGTATCACACATCCGTTATATAGTATTTAGTTTTTGGTTTGGTTTTGTCTGGGTTTTCCAGCATGTTGGCTGCATAAAATCTTTTATCTCTCTATTCAGACAAAAACTATCAGATAATTTGCAACAGTCATGGATTTCAAGCTTAAACACTTCCTCCAAGTGTAACGACTATAGACAGTTCAAATCATTGTTAAATGTAGAATCTGATATATACTGGTGCCAGAAGGTGGAGAGAGTTGAACACAAAGATGAGAATCTTAAACATGATTCTGTATCTGATGGGGAGCTACTTGAGAGTCTTAAGTACTGGACTGATGTATATATTCATTGTTAAATGTAGAATCATATTTGTCAGGTGATATTCCTTACTACTTAAGATGTTCCATGGCTAGCTCTAGATGCCAAAATTACGGTCATGCTATAGAAACCAGTAGATACAATGAGACAGAATTTAAGGATAGGGTTTGCTTATTTTGTAAATTCAAGAATATATATTTCATTGAAGACGAGCTACACATACTGTTTGTCTGTGAAACCTATGATACTCTTAGACAGAAACATATATACCCGTTTATACCTTATGCTAAATCTCACTATGTACCGCAAGATATGGTGAATTTACTGACATCACACAATGTTTCTACCTTGCATAGCATATGTTTGTATTTATATAAAGTATGGAAATTGAGAGCCAACACTACTAACCCATAAGCACTTAGCCCTGCAGTTATTACTGGTACACAGTAATATCTCTATCACTTAAAACCAACAACAATTTATAAAAGTAGTTTGTTGTAAATATATTGTATTACAAATTTGCATACCCTTGCCTGCTCAGCTCCTATACTGCCACTTAGGTATTTTTTGTCACCAAGAAAGCATGCATCATGGGCCCAAGGCCTCTTTACTGAACAAAGCCTGTGTGTCTGTCTGTCTGTCTGTAATCATCTGTAACAGTCTCAAAACAGATATATAGCGGATATATTATCAAGCTATTATACTCACTAGTTAGAGTAACAACTAGTCTCTGAAATGAACATATTTTACAGAAAAAAACAGTTCCCTAATTATAATCATAAAATATAGTGAAAAGGAGCCCAGAGACCTTCTTCATTTTCAGAGACAAAACACATCTTGCTCTTGAACGTCACTCTAATGCTGTATGCAGGACGGCCTACTTTCACATAAGAAACATCAGCCTTATCAAAAGGTACATTGGAGAGAAAGCAGTTAAGACACTCGCCCATGCTTTTGTTACATCAAGCTTAGACTATTGCAATAGTCTCCTTTACGGCTCATCAGCGAAAACAGTAGACAAATTACAGAGAGTCCAGAACTGTGCTGCTCGCCTCATTACTGGGACCAAACGCACAGAGCACATCAGTCCAGTACTTAAGACTCTCCAGTAGTTCCCCATCAGATACAGAATCATGTTTAAGATTCTCATCCTTGTGTTCAACTCTCGCCACCTTCTGGCACCAGTATATATCAGTGGCCCCAGAAGAGCACTGAGACCCAACTCCTCACGAGTGCTAGAGATTCCACTGACAAGGAAAAATAATTTCGGTGACAGAGCTTTTTCTAAAGCAGGACCGTTTCGTGGAATAACTTGCCACCAAACATCCAGAACATTGGAGACCTTGAACAATTCCAACGTGTCTTGAAAACTCACATTTTTGACAGTGCCTTTGCCTAAGCGCCTCTGAGCAAATTTGATGGAAAGGGCGCTATATAAATACTATCTTTATTTATTATTATTTATATAACTCTGCAGAGCGATATATTTCATAACACATGCAATGATTCTTATCATTCATTACTGACCTAATGCTGAAAGTGTGTGTAACAGGAATATTTATTGCCCCCAACACATCCCCGTGTCACTGTCAGAGGTGTGTGCAGTTTACAGGCCAACCAAAGAAAACTTTCCCACTGTTAAAAAAACCCGCATAAAAGCCCACAGTAATCGTGGAAATAGCAACATAAACATATTGCGTCGCTTCTGAAACAGTAAAAACGGCAACGAAAGACTATGAAACTGCAACCTTTTTATATCAGCAAACTTTGACATAAGTATTTTTTTTAATAATTTGTTTATTCTAGGCATTTACACAGTTGGGCATGGCAGCGTATTTAGGAGAATAGAGCAAGGCAGTTTGACCAAACCTTATTGAAATAGTCTCTGTTACAGTTAATGACAGAGGTATATTTTGTAAACTTATAGAATTCAGTGAGCTCCTACTGTATGAACTGGAATGTTGGGGGGTAATTATTCTTTCTAAGGTTGAAAATGATTCGTTTTGACAGGATGATTACAAGGTTTAAGGGATTGTTATTTTTCGATAGATAGCCAAAAAATCCTCTTTTTTGGATATTGTTACCGGACTTTGCAGTTTGTACCATATCCAACTTTCCAGGTCTCTCCAGATGGAACTCACTTTGTTGCATTCCTAGAATATATGTATGACATCTTCCATTTCTGTAGAACAGTAACAGCATTTTGTACAGTCCAAGTAACACATCTGATTGTGAAGACAGTTGGTTGGCAATATATGGTGTAAAGTTGATATTGGAATCACTGTAGTTCAGTCACTTTCGTGCAACTAAATGGGATAGAATTGATACTCTTCCTGTCTTGTTCGTTAATATCATGTCCAAGGACGTACTCCCATTTAGAGAAGTGGTTATTTCTCTGTCATATTTTTTTTAAAAAGTATTTTGTAGTAATACTGTGAACAATTTTTTGTTTATAAAGTGTTTAGTTTTGGTAATCGTTGGCTTCTACAGAATTGTTTTACAGCTTGAACAACACCTGAGTAGGTTAGAAAGTTAGTATTCACTTTGAAAACAGTTTGGAAGGTTTCGAATGGCATGAATTGTCCTTTATTATCTACAAGAGCGTTGATGACACGCACCCCATTTACAAATCAATCTTTGTATAATATGCTAGTATTTCCTATTTTTATGTTCGTTACACCATATATATTGTGCTAAAATACCCTTATCATATATACTCTCCACGTGGATGTTATCTATAAAGTTCCACCAGGCCTTCATAAGGTCCTTGTCCGCCATGTAGCTGTAATATTGCTGAGTGCGGCGTAAAACTAAACTCACTCATAAGGTCCTAGTAGTATGCATTTCGTATCCTAATAATCATTTGTCGTCTTACATGTAATTTCAAAAGAATTGTGAGGACCAGAGAGAGGTATATTTAAGAAGAATAATGGACACCACTTTGACGTTGATTTTGATGCTCGACGTACCATTGCTATTTTTTGTGTATGGATTGATTCTAATATTTTGGTGCATTTTATACCTCCATCTAATGTTTCACAAATAATCCTGCTTCACCTTACTTTGTCGGGTATATTTCCCGAAATGGACGCAAAACGCTTTTTTGAAATCGTTTAAGCCTAATATCTGGTGGATCTGGAAGAGATGAGAATAGATGGTTGCATTTGGGAAGACTACGTGATTTAAGGGGTGTCAAAATTCTTGAAATCCATGTACACATGATGGTTTCGCGTTTTCTAAATGTGTTGTCACAGCTCAAGTCAATCATTTCGTCGAGATCAGTACTGAATTTTATTCAAAGCAGATCGAATGGACCTTGTCTCCAATCCAGGTTCCATTCTTGGCATAGTTTGATTCTAGAACGTTTTTTATCCTATCCAGAGTGTCCTTGTTTTATCTATATTTAATTTTAACCCAGAAAATCTCGCATAAAAACTAAGAACCTGTAGTACAGCGTAGAGGCATCGTTCTGAGGAATCAAGAGAACAAGTTGTGTCGTCTGCAAATTGTGAAAGTAGATATTCAATGCTACCAATCTTAATACCTTTATGTTATTATTGTTTCTTACCATTATTGCTAGTATTTCAGCACATAGTATAAAGATGTAGGGAGATAAGGGATCACCTTGTCTACAACCCCTAAATAGTTTTAAATGGGGGGATCCAAATCCATCAACACTTACACATGATTGAATTTCGTTGTAAAAAGTTTTTATTCATCTTCTTTGTGAAGTATTAAAGCCAAAAAGTTTAGTGTTTCGTCTATAAATCCCCAATCAACCGTATCGACTGCATTTGTTTTCAAAATCTAAAAGTAGTAATAAAGCTGGTATCTGTGTAGTCCAGTAAGTCATATATTTATCTTGCTATTTCACCTACGTACCTTCCAGCCATAAATCCAATTTGGTTTTCATTAATCAATAAATTCAACACAGTTTTACCCTTTGTGATATTGCTATCGATGCGATTTTAAAGAACACGAATAGTAAGCTTATTGGTCGCCAGTTTTTCAAGTATATTTTTAGTTTATTTCCTTTTGGAAGTAGCGTTATTAGTCCTTGCCTTTGTGATATTGATAATTGTCCATTTTTGTAAGCGCTATTAAAGGACTTTAGAATATATTTCCCAAGATCGTTCCAGAAAAACTTGACAAATTCCGCCGTACAACCATCTGGCCCAGGACTCTTATCATTTTAAGTGTTTCACAGCATCCATCATCTCATTGTAGGTCAGCTCACCTTCTAACCCCTGGGCTATTTCATTTGATATTTTAGGAGTATCGTATTCTTTTAGTAGCGATCTAAGGTCTAATTTTAAATTGTCATGTTTTGAGTATAATTTCGAGTAATACGATTTTACTTCCTTTAGTACATCATCTTGTGATTCAACCATTTTACCATCATCCTGCTCTATTCTCTTTATGGATTTATTTAAATAGTTTCTTGATTCTAAACTTAAAAAATAGTTTTTTGGTTTTTCTGCTTGTTCCATCCATTGTGCTTTTGTCCGTTCCATTATGCCTTTTGTTCTGTGCTTATTATTTCTTTTAATTCTGCGTTCACTATTTTAGTCTCTGATAGAAATTCCTTTTTCGCTGATTGTTCATCCAATTCATCTAATTGTTTTGTGACAAGGTTTAGTTTTTCTTTAATTTCCCTCTCCCGTTTACATTCTTGTTTCTTTTTGTAGGTTGAATACTGTATGGCCTTACCTCTTATCGCAAGAAGCAATGTTTCCCAGAAAAGTTGGCTGTCCATAATAAATTCGGTTTCTGTGTTATTAACATTTTTATACTGTTGTTTGGTTTCTTCAATAGTAGTTTTACATACGTTTCGTCTTTTAGTAGATACTTATTGAATTTCCAAAAGCCCTTTCCTCGTTTAAGGTCTGTAAGTTTAAACGTCGATCAGTGATATTGGTGCTTGGTCCGATCTGAAGTCAGGTCCTATTTCCGTTTTCATAACGGAAGGTAGTATATTATGGGAAATGAAAACGTAGTCCAAGCTTGCTTGTTTCAAAGGGGTGTATCTTTTACTGAAGGGATTATGTTCGCACCATGCATCTTTAATGTCTAATTCTAGTTGTAGAATTCTGTCACTAGCATTTGGTTTATTTGCATGTTTGTAGTTGAACGCATCACTTGTATAATCTTGGATAACATTCCAGTCTCCGCACAGAACGATATGATCACTCTAATTGTCGTGTCTAGGTTGTCATTAAAGTTCTAGTCGTCTATATTTGGCCGAAAAATTGTAACAATAGCCAGCATATAATCGTTAATGTCCATTTCGACAATCAGCACATTGCCATTGTCATCGCATTTTTCGTTCACGATTTTGCAGTAAAAATTATTAACACACAGTATAGCTACACCTCTAGGATTACTTTTATACAAGCTAAAAAAACAGTCTTTGTTTCCCCATTCTTCTTTTATATTTTGTTCCATATTTTTTGTTAAATGCACGTCTTGCAAACAGTAGACATTGGATTTCCTTTTCTTTAGAAATGTGAATATTTCTTTTCCTTTAGTTTTATCATTGATGCTTCTACAGTTATAAGATACTATTTTTAGTGTCTCGTCCATTTAGTAAGGCTTGTTACATGTATTAGACGAATTGTAAGGCTTACCAATAAACCGGATATGCGAGAGGGTTACGTTGACAGTAAAAACGGCAATGTCATAGAAGGCACATGTTTAGGCTTTTTGTTTTCTTTTAACAGAGTTGTGGTAAATGCATAGAACGAGGAAAAATGGAAAAACATAACATTGCCAACAAAGTGAAAGCTACCCTACCCAAATTTCATCGATAAATACCATCTAACTTGTCGCGTTGAAGGATGTGAAAGAGCGGAATTATGCTCCAAAAGACAACGCACATATCATGATAAGCATAAATGACCTGATCCAACACACCATTATATCAAGTCCCGACACAAAACAAATAAAAATCAAATATGACGCAAATATGTGCACCAAACCATAATTAGTTAAAGGCGCACGCGCACGCGCACGCACACGCATATACACACCTACGCACGTATACACATACACATACATATATGAATATGTAAAGGAATGCACTGTACGGGTATAGATTCCGGTTCTTTAGTTAGGGAAGGGGATCTGTGGAAAGATACTCTTGTACAGATTTTTACACGAATTACTTCGGGGAATAACATCTGAGGCACACATGTTACTGTACCCATGGAGAGGTCATGATTTGGAATTTCATCAATATGTGCCCTGTGTTAGGTATGGCGAAGTAATACTTATACAGAGTGGATTATACCATGGTTTGATATGTGGGTTTGGGGACTCAATGAATCTTATGATCGTCGCCTCAAAAGAACACAAATTTGTCACGCCAGAGGATAGCATAAACGAAATGGGTTGGTCCTGCGCGCACAAAACGTGCGGCAATTATTCAGCGTAACAGCGCCAGAATGCAGCATAGACGTAACAGTTGAATACGTTCTACGCAGGCTGATGACAGTTATGTTATTATTTGATACTACTGAGAGGAAGGATCCATAACACGTTTGTTGAACGTTTGTGTGGTTGGATATTGAATAGGAGTATGGACAAGATACAGGGAGTAATAGACGGGAGACAGGCGCGCACTCCCAGCTCACTGAGGGGTGGTTATATATTTCATCCACATTGCCATAATAATATCATCGGATGTAGGATTCAGCAAAGTAAAATATACTCACTTTAAATGTCCGAAGGAATATCCACTCGACAACATAATCCACAATTAGATATAGCACAAGCTATGACAGCTCCTTTCACTAATGTTACACTTCAAAAGTAAAGTAAATACAAAACTCTTGTGCAGAGCGTCCACATAACTTTATGTTATATACACCTCCCCAAATAAGTGTATGGCTGCCATGGTTGAGCAGCAGGGAGGAGAACACAATGTTCCTCTTGAACGCCATGTCACAACACAAATTGTCACTTTGAAGGAAAGCAAATACGATACTTTTGAGCCCACGTGCGTCTCTAATGGACTGGTCCAGCGCGTAGAAAACGTGCAGCGTTGTTCATCGTAATAGTTGAATCAAGTTCTATGTACGACTTGTGTTTTGTATTATATGGTTTGATCCTACCGTAGCTTTTTCGTTGGATGTATGTACAGTTAAGTACTCAATACAGTTGTTGAGTTAATCGCATCTTATTAAGGGGTGGAGACTGTACTTACGGATATGAGATTTTTTTACTGATTCTGCATATAACTTGTTGCCGGGAAGACACCTTGTCTTGCATACAGGGAACGTAAAAAACACACTGAGAGTATCCGTTGTTTACAGGTCATATTTAATCATATCGGCGCCACGATGAAGTTGGGTCTTGTGGATCCTTTGTTTCCAAAACTACCTCTGTGGCGACCACCCGAACCCGAGTCCATATCTTTTCTCTCGCTTTGATCACAGATGCTTCGCGATTCAGGATGGCTCGCTTCTTCTTGAGTAGGAGGGGGTAGGTCAGTCTAGATGCTAACCTCTGTGCCCTTGAGGAGTCTTCGTGCATCATACACTGCTTCTGGATCAGGCAAATAAACAAATGCGACAATTATCCAACGAATGGGGTTTGTGCGATTTTTTCTCTGGTACTCTGAGATTGGGCGCCTGTGGACGACTTTGAGGAACATCTCGTCGACTATCGCACTGTCAAACTTCTAACTATAAGGAAGTTTCTGAGAGCCCGCTCAGTATTTTCCTGTGGATATTCGGGGATTCCACAGAAAAGGAGGTTTGTTTTCCTGGCGTGTATATCTTTCAGGAGGAGCTGTTTTTCAAGTTTGTTTTTCACTTCGGTCAGTTCGTCATGTAATTTCGTAATCGCCTCCTCGTGTTGAGACACACTGTGAAGGATTTCGGTAACCTTCAAGGTTATCTCAGACATTTCTGATTTCACTGATTCTATTGAATCTTGTATTTCACTTTTTACCGAACAAAGAAGCTCAGACAGGCGATTGAATAATATCCTCCATGCTTATCGCTGCCGCGCGGGTCAGTATTTACGAGTCGGGCATAAAAGTTCGTAAATATTAGAAATATTGAAAAATACTCTTCCAGGTAAGTCCACTGATCCACTTTCTGTTTGATTTAGTAGCTTTTAGTTTTCTTTAAACTTTCATTTATGAGGATTTTGTTGATTTACCCGTGGATTGGCGGGAGCCTTCAAACCTACGTTATCGTCTTGCCATGCGCAACCGCATGTTGACATAAACGTATTACCTCGCTACTGAAACGGCAACGAAAGACTATGAAACTGCAACATTTCTTTATCAGCAAACTTTGACCTCTACTGCGCATGCGCATTACGATCCGCGCTTCTTCAAATTTCCGAGCAACCGTAAATCGCCTCTGTCAATCATTTCATACGAATGGAAAGTAAACTAAACAAGTGTGCACACAATCATGATGATGACAAATGCCAAATAACGCACAGATATACTTTATAAAGGGAATATAACTTTTGTTCAAACAGGAATATGGCAACATGCGGTCGAAACTTCCGCTTCCATGCGCGCATGCGCAAAATCGAAGTTGCAGGTTTTCGATTTTTGATCCAGTTTTAGCGATTTGAAGTTGCCGTTTTTACTGTTTCAGTAGTGTGGTATTGTGTTTATGTCGCTATTTCTCCATTTAGGACACCAAAGTTACTGACATTTCTCCCAAATCCAAAGGTTCTATCTACACTATATGTGGCAGTTTGATTTCTCATCACACAGGAGAACACGTTTTTATTTGAAGCAGTAAGACAGAACCATGGCGTCTGGTCGAATGTTTTAGTTCACATTGAATGATTTACACATACTGTATAATATTTGAGTCAGGTAACTCGAATTCACAACGCTCCTTGTGAAATCATTTGAAAGGACTGCCATTTATTTGTACCAGTCCTGTGTAACTCGAGTGACAAAAAGACTAAGATCTGAAGATGATCCTGAATGAAGGGATTCGCAAGTCGTTTTTGCAGGAAACAAGAAGGAAATCTCCCATGCATCTGCTTTTACCTGCATCATGCCACCATGCAACCCGCATAAGTACATGAAGATATGCTCAAAAAGTCAGAGAGATTATATACTGGCGTCGTGGAGAAGAATGAGCAATATAATGTAGACATGTCGGATATCTGCTAGGCAAGCCTCTGAACTGACCATTTTTTTAAAAGAAATAAATGGCTCATAAATTTTAATTATAAAAATATAACAAAGGGTCCGAGACTGAGAGGACAGGGCAAAAGCAGGAGGTCTTGGCCCAGTGCGGGGTCCTGGAGAGTGGTGGAGGAGGCTCATTATTTCTTGAATTGTCCCCGTATATTAACACATAGAGAAACTTTGTTAGGTAACATACGTGATCTTTTACAAAATAGATATTTACTAGATATATGTCTTATTTTATATGGCACTACAGACTTCTCAATTGTAGAAAATCTGAATATCTTCAAACATGTCAATCAAAGTAAACGATTCTTCTGTTCATCTTAAACTGTTATATTCTTAAACTCACGATCTCTCATGTATATCTTCTCTGTTTTAAACGTGTTTGATTTAAATCATGTAAATATAATTGTTGTAAATATTGGGAGAGGGCTTCAATAAGTTGGATAACTTGTGCCCAAGTCTTTTCTTCAATGAATAAAATATGTTTAAATCAAAATCAAGGCTATTACAGACCCTGAAACTGTGGAAATCTAGACTTGTATGGGCTTTCATGGATAAATTTGTTTCATGGTGTGTATGACAGGCTACTCACCAGTCTAAGTAATAACATGCTCCCTTACCGTGTACATCTCGATCTGTAAGATAATTGTTTTTATTTGATATCTAACGCCACACTCAGCAGTATTACAGTATATGGCGGCGGTCTGTAATTAATCGAGTCTGGACCAGACAATACAGTGACTGAATCATGACATCATCATATAAGCTCTGGTGCCAACAGTGAATTTCAATGAAAATACCTAGGTGCATGATTCGAGATAAATATCAAACTCAAATTTCTCATCACAGTTATCCCATTAAATTCATATTACACAAAACAAAAAAAGTGAAAAAAGACAATGATACAAATGTCCACAACACGTTATTTCCATTTCCCCCTCATCCTGTTTTGTCTCAGGGGCCATGCCCATTAACTCCTGTCCCGGTGATACAAGGGCTTGTTTCAATGACCATCCCCATTACACTTGCAATTTCGATTTGGTGTCCCAATGTTTTTGTTATTTTAAAGTTGGCTGCATACTGCCTACAATCGCCAGCGGATGAAGGGATGGTGTAAATCCAACTAAGGTCCATGCAGGTAGCAAAGGTACTGTAAGTCCCCATGGTCCCTAGTATGGTGATCTACCTTCAGTTGTTGGCGATCTATAGCCTGTTTTTATTATGTATTGTCCAAATAGTGCTATCAGTTTAAACTTTCCACACTAGTTTTATTTGTAATTGTGATATTCTAGTTGTTTTACTGTCCTTTGACGACAGGTTTTTATAATATACACATATTCCATTTCAATGTCAAATATGTTCTCGTCACGATACTGCTGAAATATTGCCGATGTGACGTTAAATATTAACTCACCGACTCACTGGAGGACCGACATCGCTGTCCGAAGTAAGTATCGGTACTGAAAGGTCACATCATAATAGATTCAAGAAGTTGTCATCCACAGAATATTTTGCATTAACGTTAATCTTCAATGTCTAAAATGTCTATCAACAATATATTCTAATAAATTGATATGGTATCTGTGCAATTTCGTGAGCAAACATGACCTGGAACCCCTAAAGAAAAACAAAAGTTCTACACAGAAAGTCACTGTTAGGTTATAAGTCAGAGCTGCTTTTCAGTAAATATTGGCTGCTGCGGTTGTGCGGGCGTTGAATTGTTTTACCCATGGCTGAAGTTGCTACAGATCGAGAGACTGCAGCAAAGTAGGGTTAAGTCACTGGAAATGTTGTCTGAGTTTTAAACAGTTTCTTTGCCTCCAGGTACGAGATATTGTTTTGACACTTTATTTTCATAATTTGCCAGACTGGGCAAACTGGGACTTTGATGATGCAGCATGTTTGCCATCATAGTTGCAGCATCTGAATTCCTTCTCGTAGTCAGTGCCCTCCTGGTTGTCACCACAGCGATGACGCACAGCAGAGTTCCGACATGAGTTGGCATAGGCGGATCCAGGAATTTCGGATATATAATAGCCTGCTTTGATGGAATCAGGAAAGGACGTCATTGAGTATGTATTAGTTTCCACGTTGACACCATCTTTCTTGATGGTAAAACGTTTAACTGCAGTTGCCGCCTGCTCCTTTAACTCCGTTGCGATTTCGTCCTCTGACATGTCGGACAGGCAACGAACCCTGTCACGAACAATGCCTCGAGTTAAGACTTCTGTGCACAGACACAGTAACGTAAATATTAGCAAATGTTTTTCTTGATAGCAAATTGAGAGATTGCTGTCTCCGTGCACACTCCACAAGAATTGAACCACTATGGAGGCACGGGTGACGTTGGCGACTTCACGGTAAATACCAGATACAGCCTTTGAAATGACCAACGGATTTAATTTTATTGCAAAGAAATCTGTAGCCTCAGTAGCTAAAAATCGTGGCCTCAATACGTCTGTTCTTTTCACTACGAGATGAACCATCATGTAATAGTGCCATGAAAGGAAATGATTCAGCAGCCTGCTGCCATGGAGTGTCAACAAGGACGGTGTCAATATGCACAGGTCACCAGGGATACAGGGAACTTATACTCCAGAGAATATGAGATGAATAGCTGTATGTATCTACAAATTTAATGCCAGATTGGTTCGGCCATTGACAAGAAATTGGAGACATACATTATTCAGAGGTCAATATCACCGGATTGGCCCATGAGCCACCGCCTTTTGGCATAGGACTCTAGGCAAACATATATAATATATTTTGAAATACAAACATTCATTGACATTTCAAAAAAGCACAGTAATGTACAATGATTGCATAAGAATGTTGACGATAAATATACGAAGCAGCAAAAGAAACGTCAGTTTTGAATTTTCCTTCGAAGAAACGGATAGCTGTAAACTCATTTAATGTGTTGATTGTATATTTTTGACAACATCTCCAACTTTACCTGAGAAAAGACATTCCTTTCCAAACTCAGAATTGAACCCAGCAAATGGTCTAAAAAAACGCGGTGTTCTCCATGTTTTTCATGCAACTCATGCTGCACGTGCTGTTTACATTGACCAGCCCTATAAAATGCACCCCAAACCTGGTGGAAACATTCACATTACAACGTCAGCAGGATGCCGCGACTCACGACAGCTCAGAGGAACCAGGCGCTAGGAAGACTTGAAGCTGGCCACACTGCACAAGCTGTTGCAAATCACTTCCAGGTCAACGTTCGGACCAACTACAGGCTGCATCAACGTTTCCGGGTCACCACCACAACAAATGATCGCCCCCTACTGGCAGACCAAGGGTGTCCACAAGACGACAAGACCGCTATGTTGTGCAACAGCATGTACAGAATCCCTTATGCAGGCATCTGAAACAGCACGCCAGATAGTGGGAACACACGGAAGACCAATCAGTACTGATACTGTACGCCGACATCTTAACAGCGTAGACCTTACCGTGAGTAGTATATACAATGATAGTCCGAGATCAAGTCCAACAAAAGCCTCTGCAAAGTCTTATTTCACAAATAAAGCTTTTGTCGGGCCCTTGGATCTTGCTACCATTGCATCTTCTACTTTTGAGCCCCCGTTGATTTCCTGCCCACACGTGGCACTACTGTGCCGCACGTGGCACTATGCCACGTTGACCTCGATGAAACAGTTTAATGTGAATCGCCTATGATCTCTTTAGTGTTCGTAATAAAGGCTTGCTGGGCTTTTTGTATCCCCTGTTCTATGTACTTTTTTTCTCG
>VKKT01012478.1:0-12508 GCA_008038995.1 Haliotis laevigata
TACAGAATGCAAGGGAAGGCAAAGGACTTTGAGATAGGACTGAATATTGCCATGAAAAGCATTGTGGACAGGTCTTTTTTTGAGGATTTCAAAAGCATGTTAAACATATGCAAAATGGACAGATATCTTTGGGAATCAAAAGTCTTCTTGAAAATGTACAGAAACTCGCTCAGTGCTGACTCAGTTCTACAGGGTGATGGTTCATTGTTAGTAACAACTGTATGTGATCTGATGGAAATGACAAAAAGAAAATTTGAGACATACTGGAAAAGATTAAGCAGTGACAGAAACACTCCTATCGCAGATATTCACATTATATCTATTAAAGATCTTGAATGTGAAATACAAACAGCTGAGAAAGTAATGAACAGCTTTGTTCCTGAGCCGGTGAAGGATGCGCTACAGTTGGCCTGTGACTACAAAATGTACATTGACAAGACAGACATATTGAAACGTTCTCTGAAGGTACTTAACCTTGATGCTACAAAGGATAACAAGTTTACCACAGCAGTATCAGCATTTAGTGCAATTGAAACACACAAGGACACCTTGGAATCACTAATTACTGCAAGTGAAACCTTTCAAGAAATAGACAAACTGATGGACCGGCACATTGTTGATGTTCTCAAAGAGTTTTCTGAATCAACACACCTTCTTGATTTCATTGAAGAAATAAAACATGAAGATCTTCGGAATCTAATTGATGCAGTTGAAGAACACTCTGAACAGTCAGTGCAGGAAGTAACGGTTTCATCTCTCATTGATGTACGGAGGTTCCTGAGACCATTAATTGAATGTTCCTTGCAGCATTCAGTACTATTATTTCTACAGACTGTGCAGAAATCAGTGGAAGCAAATGAACTTACAAAGTTAGACAACAAACTGAGGGAGTGTAATACTAATCTGCATGGCTTGCGTTCTCTCTACCACAATGTAGCCAACAGAGGTGAAGTGACCAAGGATATTGTAAAAGCATTGATTGGTGATCATAGGGCAAGCTTTTCATTCACAATACTGAGCAGGAGTAAGGTTCATATTGTGTTAAAGTACGGAGCAGACAAAGGAGAGAAACTATTGAATTCAAATGAATTGAATGATTACAGAAGCAGAGCTTTACTGTTAGTTAACACAGAATCTACCGAACAAGACATAAGTCTTAAATCTGCACTGAGTAAGTTTACTGAGTTGGTTGATTGTGCTGTAGCAATAGCAGGACTGTTTGAACAGTTGGTGTCTACTGGGCATCCCTGTTATCATGTTGGACATGTCATGTCTCAGGAGAAAAAGCACCTTGCAGGTGAGGAGGAAGGACTGAAAAAAGCTTTATCTGAATGGAATGAAGCTCTGGACAAAGCAAGGGAGAAATGGTATTGGTTAAATCATTTCTATCCAGAGCAAGTTTCCCAAGTCAAAGATTTCCTTGTTGGTGGGTTGAACAGGGAAGCACTGTTTTCATTATTTCAAAGTGCTGGATGCACACCAGGCAGTTTAGATACAGCACAAGAGTTGTATTCACAACATAAACTAAGGATGTCAGAATGTGATGAATTTAACTTAAATGCCATTGGTGCTACATTAGATGAAATTTTTGGAAATAGCATTGTTAATGGTCAAGAGTTTCCTGAAGATGAAGACTTTGACCCAACACAGGTACGTCCTCTGGAGATGGTGCAAGAGGGTCAACTGTATGTCCTCAACTGGAGTGAAAGTAATTCATATATCATTCCTACTCTGATGACTTTGTATAGGAACACCACAGGATGCATACCATGTCATCATCAAGTCCTTTTCTGTACTGAAAATACAACATGGGAAAGTATACAGCTGTTGCTCAACAGATCAGTTGGAGGCAAATACAAAGGATTTAAGAAACAACTTTACTGTGTTGTTAATGCAGAGAAATTGAGAAATGAAGTGCAGTTTCAACTTGTATACAAACTAAAAGAACTTGGAGAAAGGATACAATATCTGGCAGTCATTTGTAGAGGAAACATCAATCATCCTCTTGTGAACCACTTTTCCAAAAATATCCATAAACTAAGACCTATGTTAAACAATGCACTCTCAAAAAGCATTCAGCAATTGTGGCCTGATGTAATTGTTGTTACATCTGATCTTCCAGGTCAAGGAAAAACTGAACAGGTTCAATGTGATGCTTTTAGTAAGGGGCTCAGTGTTGTGACCCTAGATGTTAGTGGCAATGTTACTGATGTGACACTGATGTCAGAGTTAAAAGAGATTTCTATGGAACGGGACAGTCTTTTTCATATCAACATAGGAAATGTATCTAATTCTGAGGAAATTGACATTTTCATCTTCAAACTCTGCATTCTGAGGTTTATGTCTTGTGGTGCTAACATATTTCCCTGTACAACTTGGCACTTACGTATTGAGATAGCCAACACAATCAACCACACTCTGGAAAATGATTTGCCAACCAGTTGCTTTTTTGAAAAGAAAAGACTTCCTTGGCTAAATTTTACAAATTTAAGAGTTAGTCAGGAAGTTGGCAGTGCAGTTCAAGTTGTTTGTCACTATCTGCAGAAGCTGAAAGATGGTACAGTTGATTCAACAGATATGTATTTTGCTGGTGAGAATATTGAAGCACCACTTCGTGAAGATCAGTGCAGAATCCTACTTAGAGAATGTTTTTCTACAATTGGAGATTTGTCATTTTCAGTAGTAAACATTTTGTTGAATGTACTTGCCGATCAGTTGAAGAAAATGTCCTGCAGTTTGTTTTTGAGGACATCAAGTTTGTATTCCATGGTTGGTGACAACACAGTGAAGAGTTCACTTGTGAAGACTTTGATATCTTCATCAACTGAATTTGCAACAAGATCAGTTGGGCCATGTCGGCAGGAACAAAAACAGACTGTTGTATGGACGAAAAGTGAGAAGAGTGTCCCCAGAGACAATAGTGATGTGACAACTGCTGCAACAATGGCTGATAGAGTGCAGGGCATGATCCAGTGGGAGGATAGCAATCACTTAATTGTAGCTTTCCACTCGCAAGATATCCAAACATTTTCAATCCTGTATAGAGACTTGAAAAAAATTCCAGACCATGTCAAAACTCTCTTTGAGACACAGATGAAGAAGGAACTACCTGATTTCTCAGTGCTGCCTAATTCAGAGTTGAAGAACATATTGAAACATATTGCAGGATCACTTGATGAACCACTGTCACAAATACCTGAGTCTTATGCAATGACACCAGACAACCTGCTAAAAATGATCTTAATTGTTATGAGGATAAAAGCACATATCCCGGTGATAATAATGGGAGAAACTGGATGTGGAAAGACCAGCTTACTAAGGTGCCTTGCAAGTGTATGTGATATTCATTTCATTGCCAAGAACATGCATGCAGGCATTGAGGAAGAAGATGTGACCAGTTGTCTGTTCGATGCAATGAAGATGTGCAAAGATAATTTAGACAAGCAAGTGTGGCTCTTTTTTGATGAAATAAACACATGTGATCATTTAGGAATTTTGAATGAGCTTCTTTGTCACCACAGATTCAAGGGTCAGATTCTTCCACCAAACCTTGCTATAATGGCAGCTTGCAACCCTTACAAGACACGAAAAGAATGTAACATTTTAACAGCAGGACTTGTTACTAAAGTGAAAAGTGATGAACAGTCAAAACTTGTCTACCGTGTTCACCCTTTGCCAGAGAGAATGGTAGACTATGTGTGGGATTATGGCAGCTTGACAGAATCAGATGAAAAGGCATACATAGGCAGTATGGTCGCAAAAACTTTGAAATCTCTGCCCTGTGAGTTACTTGTAGATCTATTGGTAATGTCACAGAAATTCATAAGGGATGTTGAAAATCATCCCTATTGTGTTAGTTTGAGAGATGTGAATAGGTGTAGACTCTTGGTGTCCTGGTTTAGAGATAATATGCTTGCACAAATCTCTGATAAAAGCAACAGCACAGATGAGAGGGAAACAGAAGCTGTCATAATGGCTTTGGCACACTCGTATCATTCAAGACTAAATGAAAGCAAACATAGGGAAGTATATCGACAATATGTACAAGACCTTTTACAAAAGCATGGTTTAAATGTTGGTGATGAATTTGTTCTGGAAACAATAACGAAAAATCAGAAGGCAATCCTTGACAAGATGGAACTTCCTGATGGCATAGCCAGAAACACCGCACTTCAGGAGAATGTGTTTGTCATACTGGTTTGTGTCCTAAAGCATATACCAATATTTGTTGTTGGTAAGCCTGGGTGCAGTAAATCATTGTCACTACAGCTTCTCAAAAGCAATCTTCGAGGGAAAGATTCCAAAAATGGCTACTTCAAAACGTTACCTCAGTTGTATTATGTGTCGTATCAAGGTTCAGAATCGTCTACATCTGATGGAATCATAAAGGTTTTTGAAAAGGCACAGAAATACAGAGAGCATAACAAAGAGGAAGATGTGTTACCTGTTGTAATACTTGATGAGATAGGTCTTGCAGAAGTATCTGCATATAACCCACTAAAGGTCCTGCACAGCCTATTAGAGCCAGAGAGGAAAGAGTTCCCAGATGTTGCTGTTGTTGGAATATCAAACTGGGCTTTAGATGCTGCCAAAATGAACCGTGCCGTACATCTTTCAAGACCAGATATGGTTGTTAAGGAGTTGTACACTACAGCAGTGTCTATTGCTGAATTCAGCAGTGAAGCAAACAAATCCAAATCGATAGACAGTACCACATACTCAGATTTGTCAACAGAAGTTGACTGTGTTTTGGAAGCTTTGGCATATGCGTATTTTGAATATGTTCAAAACCAAAACATCAGGAATTTTCATGGTCTCAGAGACTTCTACTCTTTGGTTAAATTTATTTCTCGGGAATCAGAATCTCAGTCATCTGGCCTGAAGAATAGGTTTCAAGTTGTTTTGAAAGGACTTTTGCGTAACTTTGGTGGTTTGGAATCGGAAATCAAATTTGTGATTCAAACATTCAACAAACACTTAAAACGGATGACAAAACAAGGACAACCTCTGCATCTGACAGATGAATGTTTTCCATCATTATTACAACTTATTGAGGACAACATCAAGGACACTTCTGCTAGACATTTGATGCTTATAACAAGAGGAGATTCATCTCTAGGCATTGTTGAAGATCTTCTGCGAATGAACAGGCGTCCATATATCACTATCTTGGGCAGCTGTTTTGATGAAGATCAGACAGACCACTACAGCTACAGAATCCTCAGTAAGATTATCTTATGCATGGAACAAGGAATCACGCTTATTTTGAAAGATCTGGGAAGCATCTATGGAAGTCTGTATGATATGCTTAACCAGAATTACACAACAGTTGGGAGCAAAAAGAACTGCAGAATAGCACTTGGTGCATACAGTAACCCATTGTGTCAAGTGGCTGATAGCTTTAGGTGCATTGTTCTGGTGGAAGAACAAAAAGTTGACTTGTCAGATCCTCCATTCCTAAATCGCTTTGAAAAACAAAGACTAGTTATGAATGATGTGCTTGCTTCTGAAGCAAAGGTGATTGCTGCACAACTACAGTCATGGATTGAAGACATTTCCAAAGTATCAGGTTTTGAATCCATGAGTCCAACAGAGCTTCTTCCAATATTCAGTTCAGATCTGATCCCATCATTGGTACACAGTGAATACAAGAGTACACTTGATGACAGGGATGATTTTCGAAACATGTGTTTGCAGAAGATTATCAAACTCTGTACTCCTGAAGGAATAATTCGGGCTGAAAATTCAGCTTTGATGACAAAAGAAAAGAGTCTTGTAAAATCAATAAGAGAACAATACTTTTCTCTGCCAATACATGATGGTTTGCAGACATTTTTGCAACACATGTTGGAGTGTTGTAGCACTGGAATATATGCAATCATATTTACTCACAGTAACATATATGTTGACCTTCCAGCAGTTACCCAAATCAGTACCTTGCATGCCCAGTATGAAAAGCTGGGGTCATTCAAATCTGAAAAACAGCTGTCAAGTAGCATACAACAGTTTTGGTCTGATACACATCATAACTGGCTGTTCATACAAGTGTCACATGTTGATCAACAACATTTCTTTCTGTTAAAATCCATCCTTGAATTGGAACAGAACAGATATTTGTCGACAGAAACTTCTGCAGGGATCATTAAACATGTAGTTGTCATCATACATGTGGACAGGACTACACAAGGCAGCCAAATAGGCCTTGTGAACTTTTTAAGTGGATGTGATATGGCGATAGTCGATTGTCTAGAGCCTCACATTATTCCACTGAAAGACTTACTTCGTGGAACACTGGCAGATATGGCTCAAAAACATCTGAGAAAGAGTGGGATCACTTTACAAAATCTATTTGAAGCCTTTGTGTGCATACGATACACAGAAAAGTCTCGGTCCATAGACAGTATTAAATCAATGACCAATTTTGATACAGTTGTGGATGTCTTTTTTGAAAGAATTGAGGAATGGATCAAAGAGACAGAGTCTATCAGAGAAGATAGGAACTGGCAACTTAAAACTGCATGCAATATTGTGAAATTGAAAAACTACATGACATTGCAAAATGCGCTTTTGGAAGAAATAAAATCAACACTATTGCATCCAGTAGCTGCTTTAGTGTTTACCATTGAAAGACTAAATGGGTGGGATTGTGTATGTACAGAAGCTGATAATGCAATGAAGCAGGACAAACTGGGGCTATGGAAATGCCTTGTCTTGAATAAAAATGTTGTTGACATATCAGGAGTCGCAGAACCGAAGGGACCGGAATGTCTCCCATGCAAAATGTCAACCTTTGGCACAAAATTCCCTTTTAGTATGTACTTTATTCATGCTATTGAAAGTCTTGAAAGTATATTCTTGGATCTATGGAGGGGCAAACAAACTGAGGAAAGTGACTGTATTGACAAGGGAGCTACACAGTTACTAAATGAATCATTCAGAAAACATGTAAATACTGTTGCCACAGATATGTTTGAATACAGCTATGGAGAAGAACAGTTTGGTGACTACTTTCATGATTTCTGTCAATGGTTCACAGCAAAACTGCCTTTGAGTATGTCAGAAGATCAAATGATTGACGTTACTGGTCATGCAGTAAGAAGTCGTACCTATCTTGACAGAGATGCATTTGACATGTTTGTGACTAAACTTCATGTAACAGCATGGATTTTTAAGTATCAGTTGCAATCAGAACTAATACTTGTTGATACCTGTCTCACACAGCTGAATGTATCACTTGATGATATACTGAAACATACTTATCAACTGACAGAAAAGGTTAAGAAAATTGAGCAAATCAAAACAAGTGTGTACCATGAAGAACAAGATGAGTATGCAATGGAAGTTACAGATCATGATCAACCAAGAATTGAAAGGACCGTGCTGTATGAGGAAGACATTATTTTGGATTTAAAAGGAGACCATCATGACAGAACAGAAGAAAGATGTGTAGACCAAATCAGTTTGCCCATAGATGATAATGGAGAGGATGAGAAACAGAATATGGTGCAATCTGCTACTGCAAGTTGCCAGCAAGTTACATGTGTCCATGAAACAATGGAAAATATGGACACATGTGTAGAGAAATCTATTGGTGAGGATCTAAAGGTTCTGCACACAGATCCAGAAGTAATTCAACCTGGTGCTGAACAGTCAGATATGTCTAGTGGTGGGAACAATATGAGACCTGAAGCTGTTGAAATTAGTGGAAGTGATGAACAAGATGATAGGTCATTAAGAAACTCAGTTGAAAGCTTAGAACACAGCACTGATTCAGATGCAGCAGCACACCTTGTGGATCTAGCATGCCGATATCTCATACCATCACAGGAACTGAGCAAGGTACAAACTGTAAAAACATGGCAGAGGTTGGTCAATTTAGTTCTGTCACTCACTTCAGATGTCAGTGTCGAGCCTATGGTATTACAAACACTTCGAGTATGCAGTGATATGGCCTCTCTCATCATTCTGCCTCATGGAGTAAGTGAAACAGATTTCTGGGATATAGGCAGTAAGCTTTCAACTGACACCTTAGATTCTGAACATTCTGTGCTTGTACTCCAAGACTTTGTGAGAAAGGTCAGTTGCGATATACCTTCCAAAGATTTGAAGCATTTTCTTGCATCATATGCAAGTTGTTGTCTTATGGCTAATGCAGAAACAGATTTTGCTGAAACATTGTCTGGCATTTATTATGATTGTGGGGAGGATGGAAGTGATGTTGCCTTCCTGGGTTCAGTACTACATCACTTAATCTACTTGCAATTTGAACATGATCCAGAAGAACTGATGACAGATAGCTTACTGGAGAATGAGTTTTTCAAAATACTCGACCAGTGGTTGAGAAGAAGCCAAGCACAAGTTGAAGATTCCCCACTAGCCTGTATTATTGTCGACCTCTTGCAAAACCACATATTTGCAAATGTAAGTGAAAAACTTCAAAAGGAACCATCCGAGTTTCTTGACAAACTTCTTGAGCTCAAGAGACAATACATGTGTTCGCAGAAAGTGACTTTTAAATCTCTGGTTTTTGTAGCATATCTCAAATCAGCACTGCAATGCCTGGTTACTTCAGTTGAAGAAAACAGCCTAAAAGATAACTCTTGGCAAAAAGTAAATCAACTTTTTGAAGGAGAAACCCTTTCTACAACAAGCAGAATCCAAGGAATGCAAACATATTTCCTCAAATGTCTGACAAAGGGAGGAGGCATAAAAGCATGCATTAATATGAAAATACATTTTTCCAGTTCCTTGGCATATCTGACTTCTATTAAGCCAGCTTCAGATAACTCAGAGAAGTTTCTAGAGCAAAATCCAATGGTACTGTCTCACACAAGTTTGTTCTCTGATATAGAAAAGGCAGCAAACTGCCTCCTTGAGGGTGATATGAAGCCATTTCAAACTCTGCTACAGGAGAAATGTGGTGATGTAATTTACAGCCTCTTTGCATATGCGTTGAACCAATTCTTTCTTGCTTCCAATGCAAGAACTCTAAACAGATCAGAAGAAGATATATCACAGAAACTTGTACAAGAGGCTAAAGATCAACATATGCCTGATCATCAGATGAGACTGTTCTCAAAGCTTTGTCAGCAAGAGGAATTTAGAGTTTTCTTTCTCCAAGTTCCGTCTACTGTTACTGAGTACCATATGGTATCTGTGATCATAGACACATTATCAACAATAATTTCTGCTGCACCAAGTTTGGATTCTGAAGTCGGTCTGCATGTTCTCCTGGAGTGCATATGCAACCCATGTGTGGGTCTCAAGAGGTCTATCCCTGGATGTTCAGATGAAACTGATGCAGTCACTATATCATCTGTTTACTTCTTAGATTGTGAATGTGGCTACAGAAACGCATTCAAGGTGGAAAGCAATTGTCCAAACTGCTCAAGGAAACTATCACAAGATCAAGCTATGACTGACCTAGATGTTTCAAAAGTATCATATGATTATTATGCTTGCAAGAAACTGATCTGCTGGCAAACAGTGCGTTGCATGCCACAGGTAGTGTTCAGGGTACTTCAGTTCATATACTTCAGTTGCTTAACTGGTGCATTAGCCTTGCGATATACAAATGATGAAGAATTACAAACACTTCTATGCCTTGACAAAGATACGGATGTGACAAATCACTATAAAAGCAGATTGTTATGCCAGTGGGAATGCCTGAAAACGCTTTTAAGTATGGGAGATGAACAGCTGAATCGTTTCATGCATATTGTTCTGAGGCAAACTTGTGTGTTCTTGACAGATGTAAAGTGGCATGTTGGCACAAAAGTGGAAAGAGACGAGTTTGAATTGCACATATCTGAAACTATTTCTGCTCTTGTGCAAAGACGATATGATGTTATCAAGGAAGATGTTGAAAAGTTCAAAGTTATCTATGGAATGGATGACTGGTCTCTGCAAGATTCTGTTTGTGAGGTTTTTGAGGAAGGAAAAAGCTATGAATCATTACCCCGCTTGTGGAGAGAAATCACTCAACCAAATCCTGAAAATTTGAAAATGCAATTTCTTTTGACAAGTTCCAGAAAGATGTTTCCTTTGCTCTCACTAATGCTGTATCATGAGCAAGAATTAAACCTTACAAAGCATATTTGGAATGTAATACAATGGCATATTTGTACAGTGAAACACATCAGTTACAGATACAAGAAAAGAGAATGTAGCAAGAAAACACTTGCAGATTTCAGACATTCTCTTAGTAGGGGGAGTGAACTCACTGGCGAGGAAGTAAAACAAACCTTAGATGACTTTTTGCAGTCTTGGATGGAGATCATAAAGATGAAGTCTCTCCTAGACATGTATGCTGATGATTTGGGGCCTTTAGAAAATATCCATCCAAATACTGAACTGCAAAAGTGTATTGTTGTGAATGAAGAATCCCAAGTATACAAAGTTTTAGAAGTTCTTATAAGAATGCAAAATCGCATCTTAGATGAAGCAATGACTGTAACACTTCTGCAAGATGTGTTGTCAAGTAGTTTTCTTTTGCGATCAAATACATGTGCTACAGTCCCAATAGTGAAAGTAGAAGATATTAAAGTGCAGCACATCATGAAAGGCCCTGACTTTGATGAGTTGTTGAAATTCTCCCAATGCAACACTAATTGTGGACATGGAAGAGAAGTGACATATGATTTTTTTCAGATAGAGAAAGACATAGCAATTCAGTGTCTTTTGAACAAAGCATACATTGACATTGGACAGAGTTTCCCAAGTATTTCTTTCTCTGGTGAAATCCAGCATACAACATCATTCCTTCTTCAGGAGATTGAACAACTCTTAGAACAAGAACCCTTGAGTCCTGAAATGGAACACTTAGTGGACAAAATGGATCCAGCTGACCGTAAAGTGCTTATGAACTACTTAGAGATGACTTTTTGTCTGGTAAAAAGAACACCAGTATCTCCCAAAGACAGGAAACGTTTCCTGACTGATTTCCTAGATTCGTGGCAGTATCTCTTTCCTTACAGGGTCCAAACTATTCATGGCTTTTGTTCAAATATATATCTCTACAATATTGTTGCACTGTATGAAGCTGTAGAAAAACACATGGCCTCCGATGTTGTGGACTCCCTGGAAGACAAATTCAGGAAAGAGATTCCAAGAGAAGCAATAGCAGCAGTCAGTCAAGTTGTGATCTTCGGTGATCTTTATTTCCTTCAATCTTTGGTGACAGCACTTTCAAAATATGCATACAGATATTTGCAGTCAACAGATGCAGATCCAGAGCAACAGCTTTCCGATCAGCTTAAAAACTCTTCTTTGTGGCCTAAAGGTATAATCGAGAGAGTATATGCAGATGACACTGACGAGAAGGAAGTTGGCCTATTACCACCAAGCATATGCGCTGAACATATTTTCCATGTCATTATGTACTACAGAAAGGAAATAAAGGTAAGTTCTGTTACTGAGCTTTTATTCAATTCCACATGTTGCATATAATGTTCTATATGATTTATGTAAATTTGGGACATATTCTTTGTAATTTCTTACTCAACTCCACCTCTATTATACTGTTGCCATAAATCCTGTGTTTGTGACTGCTATCACTAAACTTAAACTAATACTAGTCTAGTCTTCTTATAAGTTGTAATAGTTATTATGTTCTTGGGGCATGTTCATGTGACTGTAGTGATCAATTGGTGTTTTTAAGAATAGTGTCATCATTTTTGGATAGCTTTGGGTCCACATATGTTGTTCTAGAAGGGCAGAGAGGTTTCATTTAAATGAGAGTCACTGAATTATCTGTCCCTATGACAAAGAAAGCTTTCTCTAAACTTTTCAAGGCCGTTACCAAAGCTTGAAAAAAGGAAGCAGTTTGGAAGTAAATAGACAATTACAG
Source organism: Haliotis laevigata (assembly GCA_008038995.1). Classification (NCBI taxonomy): domain Eukaryota; kingdom Metazoa; phylum Mollusca; class Gastropoda; order Lepetellida; family Haliotidae; genus Haliotis; species Haliotis laevigata. The sequence continues at coordinate 11,849 of VKKT01012478.1, forward strand.
CACTTCATGAGTCATCACCATTCACACCACAGCTTAAGTCATTCTTATCTATTCCCACATCTCAGTATCAATCACTAGAATTACTCATGGCATTATTGGAGAGATTAATTTACATGGAATCATCAAGTACCAGTATTGTTCATGCAGAATGAGAAGTTGAGACAGGGAGGGGCTATCAATGCAAATTTGGACATACTCCCAGTTCAAATGGTTACAATGCCAGCAACTGCAATCTGTCACAGGTACTGTGAGTTGAGTTTGGACAAAAGACTTGTTCAGCAGCTTGTGAGTGCACCGTTCTTTAGTAACTTGAGAGACTGCTCAACTATAACTGGTGTCACAATCAGAAGAGGAAAAGAGACCAGAAGTGATGTCACAAATTAGACTAGAACTGGAAGTGACATCATAGTAATGTAATATGTGATGGCATGTACACTAGATATGACAAAGCAGTGACACAAAAAATCTAAATGTGATGTATACTAGGTAGTCATAGAGGAATTAATGTTAAATGTATGGCATATGTCAATTAAATGGCATATCTCAGCAGAGTATCAACGAACTCACCAGAGTTCAAAATGCAGCATCAAGACTCATCACTGGTGCAGGCAAACATTATGTACACTGCATTGGCTGCCAATAAGACAAGGAATTGTTTTC
>VKKT01012504.1:14042-26425 GCA_008038995.1 Haliotis laevigata
TAATTGTCTCCTTACAGACAGCCACAGTTCCTCTATCAATCATATCCAGCCTTAAGTTTTTTGTAACTCCTTCGTTTCTGTTTAGAAAGAAGAATATCAAGCCGCCTCCTGTCACCGACAGTCAATTTTCTGGGCCTACTTGCGCCGTGCCATATCCATTTGCAATATTTTTCAAAACATGATAAACAGTGAACAAAAGGATGCCTGTTCTACTTGAAAGCACTTTAGCTGATCCGATGTCCTTTTTATAATACTCTTAAATCAACTTCCTTTTCTCTAAATCATCCATACTGATGATCACTGAAAAAGGCGTCTGCTAGCAAGTAAACAAAGGGGGATAACTCTCCACAAACTAATGAAAAAAGATTAACGAAGTTGTCTCTCTTGAATGAAACCAAGCACTTGATAGCTNNNCAAGGTTGTTTATACTAGAAATCCAATTAAACATATTCCTAAAATTCTCAATAATTTCTGGTCATACTATACTTCATTAACAACGGGCTCCTTTAAATAAATTGGGGTGGCGGGGGAGCTTAAAGGTTAAAGCGTTCGTTCGTCACGCTGAAGAGCCGGGTTCGATTCCCCACATGGGTACATTGTATGAGCCCAATTTCTGGGGTCCCCCGCCGTGATATTGTTGGAATATTGTTAAAAGCGACGTAAAACAGACACTCACTCATTAGATATTTGTAAACATGTTGACAGCCATCATCAATGACTTTATAAACACTTAAACGAAATCAGGACAACTGACATAAGTGATGTCAACAAAAATGGAAAAGAGTTAGTATTGGTCCTCAGCAATGCATGCATGTCGTAAATAGAAGCGACAAAACTCTTTCCACTTTCATAAAAAATCTTTGCTAAAAACAGAGTCGATTATACAAATGTGACTATATCATGAGCAAATATTTGTTTCAGCAGCATTACAGCTGTATGGTGTTGCTTTAAAGAAATGGAGTGCGGACCAGACAATCCAATGATTGTCAACATGTGATACGATGACAGAGCATGTGTTTATGAATCACTATGACATTGTGATGATACCGGGTGTTCGCGAAAAGGTGAGCGTATCCTGCCCCACCAGTGGCGCCCGTCATAAACTTATGCTAAGTCTAGTCAGTTTTTCACCTGAAATAATTCGGGAACGCATCGTATTAGTCAAAATAGAGAATTGCATCGGACATAATTTTTGTTGATGATGCATCAAATTTGGAAATTTCCTCCACACGTCTACCATAAAACTGAGGCCTTGAATGTTGTTTCCTTGATCAAACAACTTCTGAACAAAAAGGGTACAGTGTATGGCACTCTTTGATATCCTCATAAAAAGAACACGCTGGATTGTATCTCAAAAGTTGTGAAATGTAAACAGCAAAGGCTTGAGAGGCGAATAACGAAATCGGGTGGTCAGACTCGCTGTCTTGGGTAATGCTAGTGTTTGTATCCAACCAGCGTAGAACAGTGCTCATGATGTCAATCACTGGGTTGACTGGTCTAGATAATTTACAGATCGCCACTAGGGCACTGTGAAAACAATTCATCGTGTTATTTCAATTTTTACCGTGTCATTGCATTATTTCCATCATCTTTGATACTCTATATGGCAAGGACACATTTTTTTATCACAGCTGTGATTGTTTTGTTGTTTAACAATGATTATTCTATGACAGTGATTGTAGAATGTTCTTTCTCGTGAAGTCTTGTATTTAGATGTGTATGTTAAGTTTGCTTTGGGCTTTGTTACTTGTCCCTGTATGGCCTTCCTTTACTGCATCATGACATATTGTAAATATCGTTTTAATTTGTTTACTGAAGGCAGAATACCACCAAGAATTGTTAACGTGTTTTCTTATCTAAATCAGTTACAAGGGTACTACCATTGTGTATATACATGGCTTTACATTGATACTGAGAAATAGAAAATGGCTCCTTGTATTAATCCTAAGTGTGCGAGTCATGAAATATTTTGTCAACAATATACTTTATAAAGAGCAGACGTAGCGAAAGGGGATGTTGGGGACGCCTGGATCAATTTCATGTGCACAAAATCATTTTGGAAGAGGCCAAAACATACAACCGTTACTTGTGCTGGATTGACCATATAAAGCGTACGACTCGCTCATGAATGGATCCGGAAGAATCCATGTTGTATTTAACTGGCTAAATTCCTGCTTCATTTACGCAAGTCTTTTATCAGTTGCTGGTCGTCTCAACGTGAAGGACAGAAGCAGGAGGGAAGTACTCCAGGGGAATAAATTCAGTCCTTTACTTTTATCTACAAATTCATGGTGTTTCCTGCCCACTATATACATTATGCACCACTGCACATCATGCAAGTGCTGTCCTTCCTCTATAACTCACCCTCAAGAAAATGAACTCGATCAATAAGAAACAGACAGGTATGCACCTACGTGGCATGTGTTGGTTAATATCATAGTAATTACAATCCTGTAATAATACGTTTGGACATTGTCAACACATGTATCATGTATCATGATTTTGTGGCCATACCGTGAACATTTCATTTAGCTATAATGCACGGCCAACTGAATAAAATAAATTGCATAACAGACTTGACACTTGTGGAAAGCTGGGTCTTACATTGTAAGTCTCTTGACCCTGGTTTTGTTCTCTGTGGATGCGGGCTCCTCAGGGTCTTCCCACTTGTCCGGCACCTATTGTTTAAAGGTTCTAGATCAGTGGAGCGCGATAATCCCTGAGAACAAAAGGTGAACTTCTTATTTTGCTCCCCGGTCGGTCTGTGATATTTGGTCTCCTCCAATAACTTCAACCGAGGGATCCTGAACCCAATTCAATGGCAGCAATTGCAAGGCGGCTGCTCTTCAAACGAGCGACTGGACTGCTGGAATGTTCATGTAGTCTCGTGACAGAAACTTTCCGCTAATGATTTTGGTTAAGAGATAACCAGATGATAGAGACACACTTTATGGATTACAACTTCTTTATTACGAGTGTGCGACATTTTGATACCGATTCTGGTATTGTTGTCAAGCAGGAATGTTACCATGAAGAACAAGTGTAACAAAGAAAACAACAGAACAAGATAAATAACAGAATTGGCTAGCCATTTTGCTGATATAGCTAATCCGGTGACAAAGGGGGAAAGGAATAGAAGCATGAAATGTACAAATGAAAGGGGGTGATTTAAATAGGAGGAGATATTTTGGTCAGTTTATTTGGTTTGGTGGAGGAGTGCATCATCAGCGGTTGGAATGAAATATCCTTGATCTCGATTGATGGTGGGCCTTTGGCGTCTGATGTAAATGGCTTTCGGTGAGTTTGCGTTTGGTGAAGTCCTATTGGTTGTTGGCAAGAATGGTGATGTTAACCCAGTTCATATGGTGATTAGCGTTAGATTGGATGTGATCAGAGATGGCTGATTTGCTGTCAGAACTGGTGACGGAGGTCTAGGGTTCTTTCACTTGGGTGTTGATAGGTCGGGATATTTACCTATACAGCCCTGTCCACAGTCACAGCATATTTTGTAAATCACACATTTCGGGTTGTTGTTGTTGATGGTTGATGAGGCTGGAGGATGAAGAGAAGGTGGTATCTATGCTTGCTTGGTGTTTTATCAGTTAGCTGATTTGGTGTGATGATTTACAAACGTAGGGAAAAGAGATTGTGATGGAGGCTGAATCTGGTTTGGGTCTTTTGGAGGGAGGCGACAGGGTGGCAGCAATGGTTCTGTTGACTATTTGGGTTGGATAGTTGTTTAATTCTACAAAGCCTCTCTTCAAGTATTGAATTTTCTCATGTAGATTTATTGAGCAGATGTTCTTCTCTCTTCGAGCTAGAGTAGAGATGATGCCGGTCTTAACTTTTGGGGGAGGATTGGAGATGTAGTGGAGATCAGTATGGGTAGGTTTCCTATACACAGTGGTCTGGAGATTGTTGGAGGAGGTGCGGGATACAAGGACGTCAACGAAAGGTAGTTGCTTGTTCTGTTCAGTCTCCATCGTGAATTTGATGCGGGGGATGTTGGTTGACTGCCGGGACATACGGGATACGAAGGGTGTATGTATGTTCTGTATGTCCCAACAGCCACCAGATAATAATAATAATAACTAGATATTTCTATAGAGCTAGTATCCAGTTTAGTAACTGCTCAGAAGCGCTTTTTGGAGCCTGCACAAAAACTGCAAATGGTTAACAATATATTTCAGTGAAAAAGTGGGTTTTCATTTTGACTGAAAAGTAGTCAGTTCTACGGTGGATCTGATCTCATGTGGAAGCTGTTCCAGAGAACAGGGGCTGCTCTGAAGAAGTTGCAGTTGCCAAAGCTGGTTTTGCTGGGTGGTGGAACACGGAGAAGATGATGTCCTCCTGATCTCAGGGCTCTGGGTGGCTCATACTCATTAATGAGATTGTACTTGATTCTCTCTGCGACCTTGAGCCAGTGTAGGTTATTTAAGACTGGACTAATATGCTGATCCTTTCTTGTCTTGGTCACGAGTCTGGCGGTTGCATTTTGACATTGCTGAAGCCTGTTGATAAGGTGTTTCGGAACACCGTACAGTAATGCATTGCAGTAATCTAGTCCACACAGGACTGGACTAGAGTGGCAGCAGTCTTTACATTCAGGAATCTTCTTATTTGACTGATGTTTCTTATGTTATAGAGTGCCGTTTTACAGACTTTTGAAATATGAGATTGTGCACTTAGAGATGAATCAAAGATAAAACCAAGGTTGCGTGCTCTGTCACTTGGAGGAATAATACACTCTCCAATCATGAGGTCTGGAAAGGTTAACCTGCTTCTGACAGACTTTGAACAGATGACGTGAAGTTCAGTCTTCTCACTGTTCAACTTGAGAAAGTTTTTGGTCATCCACACCTTGATATCGTCCACACCTGCATCATGCGATTGAAAGCATTCTGGCCCGATAAGCACTTTAATGGTTTAAATGCTAGATAGAGTTGATTGTCATCAGCCTAAAAGTGGAATGACAGATGATGTGCCCTTGCAATGTCTCCAAGAGGGTTTGTGTAATGGTAAGAAGAATGGGTCCCAGCACAGAGCCTTGAGGGACGCCATACAATTGAGGAACTTTGCTGGAAATACTATCCCTGATCTTCACTGACTGGAATCGTTCCAGAGAGACAGGATAGGAGCCAATCAAAGGCACTGTCTTTGACGCCAAATCTATGCTGAAGAGTATTCATGAGAGTGCACTGGTCAATGGTATCAAACGCTGCGGAGAGGTCGAGTAGTACTAGAATGGCGGTCCCATCTGAGTCTACTGATTGCAGTATGTCGTTTTGTACACGGACAAGCGCCGTCTCAGTACTATGGCGACATTGATATGCCGACTGTAGAACCTCTACATATCTGTTTCTCATGATATGTTCAGTGAGCCTGGCTGCGGCAATCCTCTCAAGGACCTTTGAAACAAAAGATAAATTTGAGACGGGTCTATAACTTAGGAAAACATCAGAGTCAAGGTGAGGCTTCTTGATTATTGGTGTGATCAGAGCCAACTTCATTGCACTTGAATGTTGGAGCGATTCATAGACCATGTGTATAATAATGGGAACAACTTCATCAAGACACACCTACATGAGCCATGTTGGCAAAGGATCCAGTGAGCATAATTTTGTGGGACTCTTCATGATTACACGTCTGACTTCATTGTCAGTGGTAGCTTGAAAGTTCGACATCTCTTCTCGTGCTTGGATATTATCAATGATGTAGCCGTTTTGAGAGACTAATGCTGCCGATGATTCAAGATTCTCACGTATAGTGCTGATCTTGTCTCAGAACAATTCAGAGAAAGAAGTTGCCAAGTTATCATCTGAGTATTCACTTGGAAGTATTTGAGATGTTGACTTGAATAAGTGTCGATTTGAAATCCGATAGACGTCTTTTTGACCTTGAGCTTTCTCGATGATGTCATCGAAGTAGTTCCTCTTAGCTCGTTCAACTAGAGGTGTGACTTCATTACGTGCCGAGGAATGCATCTGGTTGTGAATGTTCAGGCAAGTGGATCGCATCTGCCTCTCAAGCTTTCGACGAAATCGCTTGGCTGTTCGAATTTCTTCAATGTACCATGCTTCCCTGGTGTGATTGGTTACCGTACTGGTGGATACTGGCGCATGCCTTTCAACAATATCAAGGATATTCTTTTCGTAATGTTCATAGCAATCGTCAGGATCTGAACAATGGCGGTTTTCAACAACAGTTTTAAGAAGATCAGATTTGAATTCTGTCAAATCGATGTTTTTCTATTTTCGGAGTTATATTTGGCGTTTTGGTCTCTTGGACACACTAGAACTGGCAGTGGCTATGATTGCATAGTGATCAGACACAACAGAAGGATCCTTGCGCGTATTTCTGATATCCAGTTCATTGTTTCTTTTGATTACGAGATCCAAGGTGCGAATTTTGACATGGGCTGGTTCACCAACATGCTGAACTAAATCATAGGCTTCAGGGAGTTCCAAGATAGGACTACTCCTTCAGGAGCAATCAGGGATTCACGTTCTGTTCTAGAAAGGCAAGTCCACCCAAAACCTCCTCCAGGCCACAGGAAACCCCTCATCAACAACAAAAGACAACCCGACGTGAATAGTATACCACATCCATTGCCAATGTGGATACTCCTATGTAGGTGAACGTCCTGCCTACGAATTAAGGAACACAAAACTTCAGTCCCGAAAAAAGACTCCAAATCCGCCATAGCCGACCACACCCAAACCAACCCTGTCCATGCAATCCTTTGGAACAACATCCACATTGTGGAAACCAACCGACCAGGCTACAAGATTAGGAAACCTCTTGAAGCCATAAAAGTTGAACGCTTCAACCCCACCATGAAAGGTGATCAAGGTTATTTTATCGCCTCGGCCTATCACCATCTAATTAAAGACAATCACCAGTGATCCACCCATACCTCACTCGTCCACTTGGCTTCCATGCTTCCTTTTGTTTATTGTAGCTGCAACTAATCAATGTGTACATAAACCTACTCTATTCAACCTTCTAATTACCATCTCAGTGTCAAACTCATTTATTGTATAAACTCACTCTGCATTTGTATTTTAATCACTATCACTCTGTTCATCAACGTACATCACTAATTAGCAATACAATGTATATCAACCTTGTATATACTCACTATGCAGCTATGTATATATTCTCCATGTTACAACTCTTTGTATCAGTTGCTTGATAACGGTGTTAGAACCTGCACCAAAATGTCGCACTCATTGCAAAAATGAAGTTGATAATCCATAGAACTTGATTTTCCTTCACCAATAAAACTTCGAAAATGCCTCTCAAAGATGTGATATTCTAGTTGTTATACTGTCCTCTGTTGACAGATTTTGTTATGTATCTTCATCGATTTTAAGATAGGGACCTGGTTTAGGCAAGTCATAACACAGCTGTAGTACTGCTGAAGGCGGCGCAAAACAACAAACTAATAATGGAACGTAACCAAAATCATAACAAAGAAAACCGCTACAAGGTCTCGTGAAGGCGATCAGCGATATACAAATATACCCACCGCAGTTATCTCCCTTCAAACAACGTACGTTGTCAACATTTCGTTAGCTAGAAGAATGTAACTGTCTCTTATTTAGGCATATTTGCTTTACACGTCTTTATGGTTTGGTGGAAACGATTTATGCACTGAGCTGAATTTTCAGTATGCGATGAGGAAGTAGTGAGTTGGCGATATACACGATAGATTGTTAAGCGGCGTCCCGCACACTGCAGTAATAATGAAATGGTTAAATCTTTTGTTGGTGACATTACATGCTACCGAGAAATATCCACAACAATTGGAGGCAGCAGATCGACTTCGTTCTGCCGACAATTATGTAATTTAGTCAGGGTACAAGAACTTGAACTTGTATGTGAGACCGAATGGGAACCAAATCAGGAGAGGCCTGCTGTGCTACCAACGCCCGAAATCATGAAGAGAATCCACGGTATTGTGATGCAAATATCTCAGCGCCACATAACTGGTTACCTTATTTCGCAACGTTGAAAGTATCAGCTCGCTTTGTTCCTAGACTTGTAACATCAATGAGAAAAGAAAATGCGCATCTGTGAAAATGTAGCTTTGATAGTGATAATTGATTGAAAAACTCGTCAGATTTAAAGTCTTTTGCTACGACCCAGCTTCATTTATACGCCTCATTCAGTCGCTGGCCATAGTCAGCAGGCATAAACGGAAACCAATCTATGTTTAAAAACTGGTAAGTAAAGTACACATTGCACTACATGGACATACAATAACCTCCTAACATGGGACAGTAATATTATTGTACTTTTCAATACTTTACATACAGTTATGCAAAATCGTTAATTATGAGCACTAGCTCGATGTTGTTGTTTTTCAAACAGACATTAAATTGATATCAAAAAGATTCCTTATGAATGAAACGATGAAATATTTACCCCATGTGAAGACAAAATCGATACAGTCGAACTGGAATTGCTTGACCGTGTTTTTTCATCACAATGGATACAAAACAGAGGATTCTCACTTTTCGATAGGTACTCGAGTATTTATCAAGTGGAAGGAAGTACAGGTGGGATCTGGTGGTGGGAGAGTGAATGAGTGAGTTTAGTTTTACGCCGCTTTTTAGCAATATTCTACCACTTTCACCAGGGGCACACGAGACATGAGCTTCAAACAGTGTACATGGGGAATCGAGGTGGGTCTTCGGCGTGACGAGCGAACGCTTTAACCAGCAGGCTACCACATCGCCCCTATTACAACCGATGTGAACTACTGTATCATAACCTGTACCTATGTAATGTGTATGAAAAATTTCCTGTTTTCAAATTTGGTGTTAGTGTAGTTTAGTGCGGCCTGGATCCATGAACGTTCTAGTGCACTAAATCAGACTCACATGCTCATAAAGCGAATACCGTTTGCAACATCCGAAGAGAAAGAGGCATTTGACAGCTGTGATTGGATGAAATAGATTTTGATGTTTTTAAAGGCACACCCATCCAGTAATTAAACATTTTAATTAAGTATTTAGTGCTGTCATTTTTATCACCATGACTTATGCTTATTGTGTGTACATATGTTTTCAAGTAGTTGACATTTGGTGAGTTACTGGGGTTGATTAATGTGTTCAGCTTCCTGTGCTCGGAAATTGGCAGGATAGCTTAGCCGGAATTTGTGTTTTTATTGTACACATGTCGTTTAAAGGCCGGGCTGTACCCATGTGTACATGCAGTGTGCCAAATAGTTTCCAAAATGTGCTAGCCAGTCGGACTAGCTATGCCTGAAAGCTACTAGCCCACAAAGTAATTCACTAGCCCAAAATTTGAATGTAGAAACTTAAAAAAAAAATAATTTAAAAAAATAGATGAGAATAAGATATTGTCGGCATTAAGCTGCTAATATGATGAACATTTTTATCAGGCCATTATCGTGCATGATCTAAAACTGTATTATAACTTTACAAGTTGGAGAGAGTAATATATTTACAAAATGACCCCTTGAAAATTCATCAGTCAATGGGGCCAGTGACTGTACAGATTTACTGGCCCAACTGGATTTTACTAGCCACGGACAAGCTGGCCAGTGGCTGTCTCGCACACTCCTGTACAAGGAATGGCTGTTGACAAATTGAGTGATTTTAAAAATTATATTAAGTTACTATAGAAGTCTGTGGGAAAACTATGATTTTGTGTAACCTGAACTATCAACGCAACCAGGAAACTAGTCGCTCAAGCTAGCAGCAGTTTTGTCCCTGTGAGTACAGAAATAAATTTTACTATCCACGGGCTATTTCGCACACTCCTGTACAAGCAATGGCTGTTGACAACCTCAGTGATTTTAAAAATGATGTAACGTTACCGTAGACGTCTATGGGAAAACGATTGTGTTGTGTAACCTGAACGTTCAACGCAACCAGGAAACTAGTCGCTAAAGCTAGCAGCAGTTTTGTCCCTGTGAGTACAGAAATAGCTCATGCTGCACTGTCAGTGACACAAGTGACGCGCCTGCGCAGCGTACCCGGGAACCAGGTTGTCAGTGACGTCACTCCCCGAGGTGAAGAGACCAGACACGCGAGGTATTGGTGGGTACAAGTGAGAGGAGTACAGACGACAGGTATGTCATAAAGATCCTCTACAACAACTAGAATGGCGTTTAGTACCAAGTGAAGCATACCTAATCTAAAACTACTTCTACATATTTGGCTGTATCATAATTAGGCTTAGGACGTACGCATATTTGTAGACTAGCCACCCATAGATATAACCTGCAATGTCGCAGTGCATGTCTCTATGAGCTGAACAAGGCTGGATAGGCTTGTGAGACACAAATACCCGTGTTTGTTGAGTACGGTACCTGTTTCATGTCTACACAAGTTCACTGTAATTTACCCCGTGTAGCTCAGTGTACGGTTGATTGTATTCGTCAAAGAAGGAAATATCAATTTACACCTCCTGACCTAGTTACGCCCTACTAACAAGGAAGCATCTGTTACAGTCTGCGAAGAAGGTGTACTGAACAACACATTGCGCGTTCAATTGAATAACCGGCCTCTGCATAAACTCGCTCTATTATCCTGGGCTCGACCGTGAATGTTCGGGGCATTTATATGACAGGAAACAATGCTCAGATATACATTTAGCAATGAGAATAACAAGTCTAAACGTATCATGATAGGAAGATGCCACGCAAGAAAAGGAAACCGAAGCCGCTTTCAAGGGACAGCCACTTGGAAAACGCACCATCATCTTCACCTTCAACATCACAAGCTCAAGTCTAAACATTGATAACACAACAGTCTCGTTTCCGGCTGACTGGGTTTTGTCCTATTGCGCAACAAAGTACAATAAACAGTCCAGAATTTTGAGACCAATTTATTCAACTGGGTACATAAATATTAATCAGTACTATTTGATGCATCTTGGCACTTGTATATTGCAACACTATGCTCCTTCTAATCCTTACAAACACATCGTGTAGCGTGCTCTGTCGTACAGCGTGCTCTGACAGAGGGAAATCGAGGAAATCTCAAAACGAGCCTCTGCCGCTAGAAACGTTTTGCGGTCTGGTACGGACTTGATATTATATCAAGCACATTATGCGTTCTAAAACTACACCGATTCTGCACAAAGAACACATACCACGTGTAACCAGTGAGCCAGATGACTTGTGAATCATTTTACGACCTCATCAAACCGGGGCAGTCTGTGAATTCTTAGTTATGGTCATGCTGCCTACACCTCGCCATAAAATATATAAATACGATGTTGTTAAAGTTTAAAATAAAAATTAACTTGTAAACACCATTTTCGTATAAAACGAGAAATTGGATTTCATTGTAACCATAGTTGTTTGTTGTGTCTCTTTTCACTTTCACACAAGAAAATTCGGATCGGCTGAAAAGTAAGTCATTGTCTGAATAGGTTAAAGAGACTCATGTTTCGGTTTGTGGGCTCGACCGTGAATGTTCGGGGCCTTTATATGACAGGGAAACAATGCTCAGATATACATTTAGTCATGAGAATAACAATTATACACGTATCATGACAGGAACATGCCACGCAAGAAAAGGGAACCGAAGCCGTCTTCAAGGGACAGCGACTTGCAAGACGCAGCGTCATCTCCACCTTCAACATCACAAGCTCAAGATGTTGAAGGTAAGTCATTACTAGCCGTTTGGCTTCAGTACGAAACAAATTCACGTTAGTGAATTCTGCAATATATTTTCATGAACTGATATCGCCCATGTGACCCCGTGTCTTCCTGATCCAAATACATAGAACACTGATATTGAACATTAAATATTTGAAAGGAAGGTTATTGTGAAATGTCAATGATACATGCGGATTATGTCATGAAATATCGACAGTTATAACTATATTCACAGTTATACAGTCATAATAAATGGGGCTTCTAGTGGTAGTTCTACGTACAGTAAGTAATTATTCAGTTTGACATACAAGGAGGTCCATGGGGATCGTCTACGCCCAGCTAATCTCTCCCATCTGAGTCAGCCTGAAGGATAACCCTCAGACCAGTCGAATCGTAGCTGCCCAGCGAGAATGGCAGACTGATTCAGGAAGAACTAAACAAATGTACACTTCCTAGCAAGAGGGGCGCTTATCTCGTCAAAGCGCAACCGACCTAAATATACTCAGAGACTTTTCTTTAAAAAATATAGGTGGGTGACCGCTCCGTGAATGAACGAGCTGACACCGTTCAGATATCAGTAGCTAACTCTGATAACAACAAACAAAACGTTTATCCGTACATAAACAGTGTCGTCTACTTCCGCTTATTATCATAATTATCAATTTATATTCCCAACTATCATAATATAACATCTGATATACTAACATAAATATAGAACAGTTTGTAAATTATATAACTAATA
>VKKT01012520.1:64332-77998 GCA_008038995.1 Haliotis laevigata
GTCACTATATGGCTGGAAAAATGCCGATGTGACGTAAAGCTCAACTCAACTCAACTCAACTCTATAGGTATATGTTGGTATGTTAAAACTGGTTGTGCTTAAAGCGTTTACGAGATTTCTCTACGATAGTGCACTTTTTAAAATCGCATTTCTTTGAACTAGAAACGATTTACATACATCAGAGTTAAGGTCACGAAGTATAATTGTTGTACTTATCTCAGATAAGTAATCATACACATCAAATATTTCGCTGAGAGCATTGCAGTAGGCTGCATGTAATACATTGGTTGAAGGTAAACGGCAAGCAATTACATAAACATCACAGTAGCCTTGTCTGACAAGTTTAACCGCTATTGCGTAATCAGAGTGGACTGTTAGAGATTTCGCCTTCCGCGGAGAGTGGGTATTTACTAAAATAGCAAGTCCGTGAGATCCACGAGAACACGTGGATATTGACTTAGTCTTTGTTTGATAGATGTAGGACCAATTAAAGTTCAATTTGTTATTGGACACTGCACGATTCTGGTTACAATGTTAGCAACGAAAGCACTGATTGCGTGAATAATAGCTAGTTAAAAAGCCTGTTTAATAGACTAATTACAGTTTGGATTCCAGGTCACACAAGTTCCTCATTATCAATGTTTGGTGTAAAGGGGCGAAAATCCGATGTTAAATATCCAAATGTTAAATAAACTATGAGTTAGGCAAATACACGGTGTATTCTACCTTGAATTAACATTATCTACAAGCTTGTTATGTGCAATTTTATCTATAAGGTGTTATTATGTGGAACATTGTTATTTTCGTTGCAGCCAGGGAGACTATAAACACAAGCACTCCAGGAAATACACACAGAAATGGTGGATTTACTGAGGATCACATGATCACCGGAGCTGTGAATTACGTGCGGTATTTAAATACCATGGTCTATAAACATGCCATGGATTTCTTAATCCATGTATTTGTACACTGACCAATACGTGAGATTGGATTTTTAGCTTTCATATATGTCCCAGAATGATTTATTCCATCGAACGCATGCCTATACATTATAGGTACAAATATTTATCTACTGATTAGTGTCTCAGTTTGAGACCCATGAAGGTCCGGGTTAGAATATTGGCCTTCAGTAACCCATGCTTGTCGTAAGAGGTGACTAACGGGATCGGGTGGTCAGGCTCGCTGACTTGGTTGACTCGTGTCATTGTATCCTAATTGCGTAGAATCATGCTCATGCTGTTGATCACTGGATTGTCTGGTCCAGACTCGATTATTTTCAGACCGCCGCCAAATACCTGGAAAATTGCTGAGTGCGGCGTAAAACTCAACTCACCCACTCAGTTTGAATAAATATATATCGTATACTATATATTTTGAGTACCTGTCATATTTGTATTTCAGAAGAATAGATAAAAGCCAAGCTAAACGGGAAGGATATTCTGAAAATCAATCATCTCAAAAAGTGTATTTTTTTATATAATTCTTATCAGAAATGTATCTTGGGTGTTTCAGGTAAATAGACATATGACAGAAAGTTGAATATAAGTGTTGCTAACATGTCAGCCATTCTTTTTTTGTTTCTTGCAGTACAAGCCAAAAGGGTAACAGCGACTGTTTCTCATAGACATATGACGCATATTTTAACGTTACGTTTTAACGTTTTGACAGAGGGAGCAAAACACCAACTAATTGTTAGGCTATTTTATTCTTTGAAATTAAATAAAGACCACATATTTACAATGAAGTACAGATTCTAGTACTTTAGATGGGAGGCATGGGAGCCATGCCAATTCATCAGAGAGGTACACAAAGTCCGCGGTCCAGACTACCAGTGGTCCAACTTCCATTTTTGTGTAAGCCACGGTGGCTGTGTGGGTGAGTCGGCTGAATTTGTGTGCTGACGATGGGGTGTCGGACTCTGAGGGTGTGGTTTCGAACCCGGGTTGGGACTCACACCAACAAAGTATTATACTTTCTTGAGGAAGTGTAATCAGATATGTTGCATTTGACCACTTTTCTAAACGGCATTGCTTATTCACATATATTTACAGAATGCGTTGACAAACACGTGTCTAGAACCATACAAGTTCATGTGAGTTTTCATTTTCAGAAGCCTTTTGGGCATTTTCAGCAAGGACACTTTTTAAATATTATGACCTAATGTTCACAGAAAATGCTTCTAAAACGTTTCTGGAACCATACACATTCGCGTGGAATAAACATTTTAGGGTAAAACTTGGCAAAAATCACGTTTGAAACATTATAGCCAAATGTTTATTAAACGTTACTGGAACAATACAAAATCACATGAAAAAAACCCTTTGTAAATACATCATATGCTCCAGGATAAACGTATCAGTGTTAAATGCTGATAGGACTTTACTGGCAGGGTCGCACTGACCCGTGCCAGAGGTCGTTTTTGAAGGACAACATTGCGTGCTGAAACGTCACGTGCTAAGATTCTCGAGGAAAGGTGGTTAATCATGACACGAACTTGGCAGTTATCCAAGGAAGGCAGCTGGTGCACAGCACTGAACAAAAGCTAGCTGGGTCGCATTGATCTATATCTGCCTACCTGCAGTCTGTGTCTTAAAGTATCAAAGGACATGTAATACCTGTCTCAAAGTATCTGCCGACCTGTAGTACGCGGCTTAACATATCTGCCGACCTGTGGTACATGGCTTAATGCATCTGCCGACCTGTTGTGCCATTATAAAGTATCTGAGGACTTTGTAAAACGTGTACAATGAATTTGCCCACCTGTAGGACGCGTCTTTATTGCTTCACCTGACCTACAGTTCCCGTTTTGAAAGTATCAGCGTGCCGGCAATACATATTAATCTGCCGACCTGTAGTATGTGTGTTGAAAGTATTGCTGTACATATAATACTGCTGTCCGATCGCTACTCATATTAAAATATTTTTAAAAGCAAAACATAAAATATGGTGATACGAGTTTAGTTCCATATAGACAAGTTTTGTAAAATGTATCACATGAAGCTGATGATACACTGACACCGATGTTACGTTTTTGTTAATCGAGTGTGCAGTTTGAAGTAATTTAGGTAAATGAATCCAGAATATCGTCCATTAAAATATATTGACAAGTTAAGACGCGCTTACAGCGTTTGAGATTGATAGTAATCCGTGAGTAGTTTCTTCCCCTACGGGACTGTTCATAATTTATGGCACGGTGTGTGTGCGTGTGCGTGTGCGTGTGCGTGTTTTTTTTCTTGGCATTTGTTTGGTCTGTGTGATGATTTTAAGGCGGGGGTCACCCATTTTGTTCTGGATAGATACGGGGTCATAAATATTGTACACATGCACTAGGGAGTCAGCGATTTTGTACATAGAAATATTGCACAATAAATCATGTATAACATGGGAAAGGGGGGGAGGGGGGGCACTGATTTTGCACGGCGGAGTCTACTAATGCCTACAGGGAATAACGCCTACAGTCTTATATAAACAACTTTACGCACCAATGGTTTTCAATTTTACTGCTTGTAGCCTTTCCTTAAAGTGTGCACTGTTGCCTACAATAAATACAGAACAAAGACTTTCTATGTGGATGAACCATTTATTCGTCAATCATTCTTTACTGTTTCTGTTGATTTCATTCATTTTTCGTACACCAATTTTGTACCAATTTTGTACACCTACTTCACACTATTGTGAAAATGTTCGGGTGTGCTCGTTGGACGATCTTGTTGAGGTGTGAGAAGGTTCTTCTGAAATTAAATGCATTAAAAAACAAAGTTTTAACTATGTTATTCACTTCTATATTTTACATACATGTATATCGTCAAGTTATCTAGTGTCTCGTAGGCCAATTGACCGGGTGCTGTTTCTTCTGTATTATGACACGACTATAAATTTTGTACTACAGCATGTGACACTTAAGTAAACTAATTTTCTTCTTCTTGTTCTTCTTCATGTAAGTATTAAAAACATAACTGGACAATTACTCTTTACTCCCTTAATCTTATAGTAAGCATTAGCGCACACTGATTGGAATAGTCCATTCGTGTGCAGGTACGCGTATCGCTGTCACAACAAACTTTGTAGCTATTATTCCGTGTCCACGGAAGGCACCCCAACACTGCAGCCTTCTGCATTACTCAGAGTGTCAGAGGGGCTGTGGAGAACACGGGCACTCTCCTGATCTGCGCCAGTAGTAGTACAGTGGGGGTTCTGCATCAGATGCGGCTTAGCGACGTAATTCCCACAAATAAGCCTCTAAGCCTCTGGCGAGAGGCATCCTTCGATGTGCATCCGAGCTCGCCAGGTTAAAAAAGATAGAAAGGTTAAAAAAAATAGTAAAAGATTTGCGCTGAAAGGATATCGTGCGAATGGTTTGACCCCACCAACACGCAGTCTATTTTAGATCACGTAGGGTCTACCGATGACGAATTACAATGGCTCATCACGTTGATATGCAAACCGATTTTAAATAATGATGATGTACTTATTCGCCGCCATTTAGCAACGCATGATATCACCCCCGATATCATCGTCAAACTTAAAAAATGGCCGGTTGAAATAACACATCTGCGCGATTGTATTTGTCAATTAGTTTACGACTCGTTTCTTCATGATAAGCGATTTCATCATCAACGAGCTAAGGCTTTCGTGCTGACGTGCAAAATAGAAACATCGTGTTATTCGGCAATGATCGATCTTTGTGAAAAAATCTCTTGTGTAATCTCGATCCCCTGTCCGAAACGTGTCAGTTATGGGGTCCGTATTTAATCGATCAATTACTAGATCATCAATTATCCCCACTAAAAATAGGATTTCTTCCCGTGATTCAATTAAATCCACGAGCGAGTTACGATGGACGACAAGACATTATTTCTCAGAATCAACAAAATATTGTCGAAAAAACGTCTGAAATGTATCGCTGCCCCAGTTGTCATGCTCGAGAATGTGTGTATCGCGAAGTTCAAATGCGGTCTTTAGACGAACCCGCTACTATTTTTTGTACGTGTAAAAGCTGCGGACAGGAATTTAAGGGCTAAGAAACACATTAGTCTATGCGGAAGGGGTCCCTAGGTTTTGGTGTGGCTGTCTTCACATCGAATCAAGGTCTCACAAATACAAACACGATGCCAGTAGGTAGTCTCGACCACGCTGATAACGATGAATGCGTCGATGGATGCTGAATTTTTTTTTTAGAAACCACAATCGATTATTTGAAAATCGAGTGGCATAAGCTGGGAAAGTGTATGAGTTATATATAGCTTGAATGCACAACCATCTGCACAGCCAGTCTGCTGGTGTGAAGGTACGAGCGGGACTTCGGAGTAGGAGGTTATGTTCACATCTACAAAACAGTTTAACGTGAATCTTTGATGGCATCTTTGTTCTGGGTCAGGAAGGCTTGAATGATTTGTTGTTGGCCTCGTTCTTTGAGCATTTTTGTCTTGGTTCGAATCTCTTCTTCATGCAGTGGTATTTGGCAATTTCAGACATCACCAAACGAAACTCTTCCTCAGAGATTTTGCTATCGGTGATCGCGGTAGAAATATGATCGTCGATCGTGTTTAGCTTGGCTTCGGCCAGAACCCTGATCTCGTCATGTTTCTGCACTTTCCGTTGCAGACGACACGAAATGAATTTAAGGGCTACTCCCACCACCCCCGATGCCCCGAAGGCTATTTCCAACCCGAGGACGAAGGGTGCGGCCACTATGGTCTATAACAACCCGACGCCGGCCACGCCGAGTCCCATGCTGGTGGCCACAAGCACAGTGTCCACACTGTTGATGGCATTGACGGCCCGATGGTATTTTATATGCAATCCGAGTCGCACATCGCGTTCTCGTTCCGGTTGGCATTTGATGTCGCTGATCTGTCGCAAACGAAATCCATGCACGGTTTCGATCGTTTGAGCCACTTCGTCCATGGCCGGATACAATCCCATCTTGCAATATATAGTTTAAGAAATAAGCTTCAATTGGTCCTCCGTCAATTGTCGATGAGGGTACTTTAAGCCAATAAAATTTACGTGTTCGGTTAAATAAACTAATTCGAGTGCAAATACGCGTTTATTTTGATGGCGCTCGTGCCAGCGTATTTTTAACCCAACCAGATGTTCCACATCTTCTCCGGGGGCATCTCTAAGAAAGAGGTCGATAATAAGCGTAGAACCTTGTATCACATTTCTCCACCAGTGTGGGTTTTCATAAGCACATTTCAAAACCATAAATTTACTTTTGGCTTCCGGATGAATGACTAACATATTACCCGTTTTATCTGGTAATGGTGATATGTGCATTGGCTTTTCACCCTCAGCCATAATATATCTATCTAGTAGAACCCCATTTTTATTTCAGTGACATTACGATCGTAATCCATGACGAAATAGGGGAAGGTCAGGACGATGTTGATGATCCAGTTCCATGCCAAAATAACTTCTCGACGTATGTACACATTGTTTTGTAATTGCAATACGTAAAACGTGTTTTCCATCCCATGGTTTGTGGTGTTTTCCTTCATCAATGATTAACTGTTGACAAGTAATATCGGAAAATCTGTATAATTTGACACTAAGCACCGTGACACACCTTTGAAAAGATGTGGCGTCAACCATTGGCGTTGACGCAGGCTGGACAACGATGACGCATAGACGGCGAGATTGAAGAAAGCTTGGGTAATGTTGTTCCATTTCTGAACCAGGGCTGACGTCAATGGCTGATTCTGGGCTGGACGTAATCCATTTCATTCCAAGCGTGCTCGATAGTGGACAGGTCCGGTAAAACAGCTGGCCGGATGTTGTGTGTTCCCGCAGTGGATTCTGTAGAGACTGGAATGGCCCAAAATGAAGTGACCAGGGCTTAGATTTTCTAAGCTCTCTTAGCGCTAAGATAGTCATGAGTTAATGTTAATGTATGGCACTTAAGACTATCTTAGCGCTAAGGGAGCTTCGAAAATCTAGGCCCTGGTCACTTCATTTTGGGCCATTCCAGTCTCCAGCATACCCAGGGAACGGAGACGCTGATTTTCTGTAAGACGTGGCATGACGTTCCCGCGCAGTTTAGGTTGAAAGTAACGTGTTTTCCACAACATTCAGAGGCTAGAGAATAATCAACGGTTCTTCTATCTTCAATATTAGGTGTGTGAACTTAAGGTGTCAAAAATCATACGAAAAGTGAATAAGTGCATTGTGCACAAAGTGCACGTGCCATGCCAGAAACGTCACATCAAATTTTATTAAAAGTGGTTTGCTATATTTTGGCTGATTTTTATAACTTTTAAAATCACTATTATTTTATGCAATGTTGTTATGCAGTTACTTTTCCCCCTTAGAATATATCAGATTCACAATACAGACTGCAACGTGATATTGTCTACAATCTGGGTGTGCGAGAGGTCAAGCGTGAAAGACATGAGTCGTCAAGTTTTATGATTCTCGGGGAATAAAGATACGACCTTGGCAGGTTTCCAAGAAAGGCATCTGGTGCACAGTACACAACAAGAGCGGTGTTTGCTTTATCTATACCTGCCGACCTGTAGTACATAACTTAAAGTATCTGCCCATCTGTAGTACGTGTGTTACAATAAACTACCGGGCAAAAGAAAGTTACAACGTTTAAAGAAATTGTATCAAAAACAAAAACACTGGTACATGTTTGAGCCCAAACAGAAAACATTCACCAAAACGCAACATGTCTCGATAACAGTGCACCTTCGATTTCGTACGATCCGTGCAATCTGAAAATGTGAAAAACGTAATTGTGATACTAATGCAGGTACATGCAAGGACTTATGCAAGCGTGAGTAGGTATGGCCAATACGCGGGCTTCATGAATCATGACGTCAGCTGGCATGAATCTTCAACTGCAGCTTGATCACCATCAGCATACTGATAACCTTCTGACAGCAAAGAAGCCAGACACAAGACCGCCCGAGATCGGCGTGGTCAAGAGTCCCGACACCGACCGAAGACCGCTACATCCGGCAGATCCTCCTCCGGAACAGATTCGTGACGGTGACCTCAACAGAACTTGGACACGACAATGCAGACTGCAATAGGCATGACGGTACGTCGGTGGCAGCGATGTGCCTGGGAGAGAGTGCTCTTTACAGATGAATGTTCAGTTTGTTCAGAGACGATAGCGGAGTTCGAGTTATCCGACATAGATCAGAGCGACTGGTGCCAAACAGCGTTCAAGTTCATTCGTTCGAAGGAGACGCGTCATGGTATGGGGCGACATTTGTGGTCAGAGAACAAGAAGACTTGTTATCATCTGAGGAAAATCTGAATGACCAGTGATACAGGGGTGAAGTGTTGAGACCTTTTGAGACCTTTTGTGGTGTTACACAGGCAGAATTGTTCGAGAATACCTGCACAACGTTAACGTCAACGTATTGCCTTGGCCAGAGCGTTCTCCAGACATGAACCTCAATGAACGTCGCTGGTATCATCTTGTTCGTCAAACCCGTGAAGATCCGGGTTAGAATTGGTCTTCAGCAACCCATGTTTATCGTAAGAGGTGACTGACGGTATCGGGTGGTCAGGCTCGCCGACTTTGTTGACACATGTCCTCGTATCCCAACTGCGTAGATCGATGTTCTTGCTGTATATCACTGGGTTGTCTGGTCCAGGCTCAATTATTTACATACCGCCGCCATATAGCTGGAATATTGCTGAGTGTGGCGTTAAACAACAACCCAACCAAATAACTCGATCGTCAGCTGGGACAGCGTGTACCACCTCCAGCGAACCCACAGGAACTTGACTCTGTTGGACTTATGTAACAGCATTCCTGCTGGCGTCATCCGCCGACTGACGGCGTCAGTGAGGAGACGTTGATGGCGTGTATGGATGCCCAGGGTGGTCACACTCTCCATTGATAACGTGTCCCCTGACTCCTGTCTCATATTGTTAATCTGTATGCACTTTTTGAATCAACTCCGATTTGTGCAATAATTAATTTTGACCGCTTGACTCTATCTTAATTAATTGCGGCGAATGCAAGACCAGGACCTAGATTTTCGAAGCTCTCTTAGCGCTAAGATAATCTTAAGTGCCATACATTAACATTAACTTAAGACTATCTTAGCGCTAAGAGAGCTTCGAAAATCTAGGCCAAGGATTATAATGGATCTTAAGTCAAATTATTGGTAAATAATTTCTGTTTGTAACATAATTATCATAAATGTCGCATACTACTTTGTTTCCCTTTTTTTGTCAAGTGAAGTCGGCGATAACTTTCTTTTGCCTGGTAGTGTATCTGCCTCTGACCTGTATTGCGTGACCCAAAGTAGCTGCCGACCTGTAGTTTGTGTCTAAAATCTCGGCCTGTAGTATATGTGTTGAAATTATCCCCCTGAATTATCCGACCTGAAGGATGGTTTGAGGGGGTTACACACGCACGCACGCACGCACGCACGCACACACACACACACACACACACCTTGAAAAATCCTGGATCCGCCTATGTGAATGAATATGAAAAACCGTCAGGACGTTTGCTGAATATAACTGCCCACCTGTAGTATGTATGTTGAACATGTCTGCCGACCTGTGGTACACACTAAGAATTAGCGGTTGATCTTTATCACGTGCCTTAATGATGGGTGCCCATCAGGCAGGTTTTTGACTAGTCATCAAATGTTGAAAACATCATGAGGAAACAGGGACAAAGATTTGATACAGCTATAGATACATAGGAGTTATTGTTTGTACTTACCGTGAAAGGTTCAGATTTTTCAAATGTATGTTCGACAAAGTGTCAGCTTGTGTTGCAATAGGAAGAATTCGAAAATTGAAATATTCACATCACAAATATCAAGAAAATGTCTTCCAGATTACTTTGGTCAAAGGCGTATGAAACATTAGCGCTACAAATTTGAAAGGCTTCATTTTCTATTCTTACCTTATTGAAGGACTATCCAAAGTAGCATCTATATTTGACAGTGAAATATCTTCCATGTTGATTTATGGAACAGAAATATGGAGTTGCACATACGTCCCCGGCAACAATATTTATGCATTAATGTAGACATGTCTACCAAATCTGTACTTGGTGAAGTAGGGAGAATGTACTTATGAGTTAACTATGTTGGTGGCTGTGTAGTATTGACGCAGGTAGTTGTGTAATCGTATCCATCCATATTGGCATCATTGATCACAACTACAGTTTATGAAATTGTATTTAGTTCAAAAGTTATAGTTTTCATGGACGTATTTGTCAATACTGGCAGCGCTGACCACAGCAACAATTAATGTAATCATATTTCATAACTAATGTCACAATTTCCATAGAAGTGCCTGTCCACATTGGTATCAGTGATCATAGCAACAGTTTATGAAATATAATTTAGTACTAATGTTACAGTTTCCAATGACGTATTGGTATTAGTTATCACAGCAACAATTACTGTAAATATATTCAGTAGTATTGTTACAATTACTGTAATATCTGTACATATTGGCATCATTGATCACAGCAACAATTAATGTAAATATATTCAGTATTATTGTTACAATTACAATGGACGTATCTGTCCATATTGGCATCATTGATCACAGCATCAGTTAATGTAATTATATCCAATACAAGTGTTACAATGTCCATGGATGTATCCCACTTAGTAGACACGCAGTTACAATATTTCAACATTAATACTACTGTCCGCTCGCTGTCTGTATAAGTGTTTATTGTAAGGACTTTTCAACTTTTAACGAATCTTAAAGCTACACATAAAATATGGTGATACATGTATAATTCCATATAGACAAATATTGTACAATGTATCAAACGAAGCTAATGATACACTGACACTGATGTTACGTTCTTGTTAATCGAGTGTGCAGTTTCAAGTAATTAAGGTAAATGAATCCAAATCACCACCCTTTAAAATAGAGTATATTGACAAGTTAAGACGCGCTTAGAGCGTTTGAGGTCGACAGTAATCCGTGACGAGTTTCCTCCCCTGACTGCCAAGTTGGCTGTTCTGAGGTGGAGTGCACTTGCCCCTATGTCGCTGCTTAAATATTTCCAGATCAGTTGAGGTTACGAGTGTCAGAAAAGCACCATAATACATGTTTAAAGATATAAAGGATAGTGCATTTCTGACATTCATAAAATTAATTTAACTGAAAATGTCCTAGCATTGAAACAAGGGCATGTGGTATGTTGATGGGGGTGGGGTGTTTGTCAAGCCAGACAGTTCCAAGGAGGCAACTCGTGAAGGCGTTTTGTCAGATCAGATTATTGCTGTCAAGTTAGTCAAAATTAGGAATATTTCAAATACTAATGCCAAACACACAGACGTAATATTTCGAGAAAATAATCATGTTAAAATTCGATTTCGCAGGTTCGATAAAATTTGGTTAAATTTTTATTTAATTTTACTTTTTCCGTTAGGACATAATCTTTACAGGGTGATTGGTGTAACGGCCATACATTTGTATAGCGCCAATATCCAGCTCAGCTGCTGAAAGGCGCTTAGATTTTCCTACAATTACTGGATGTCATACTCAAACGGCACAACCTATTATCAGTCTCAACTCCCTGGGGAACATACACCCCGAGGCGCACCGTGTTAATATGGCTTTCCCATCCTTATGGGGTACCCATTCACAGTTGGGTGGACTGGGACACATGACAGCAGTACTTTGTCCAAGTTCTACTGCACGTTGCTATACTCGCAACTAGGTATTTGCACGTTTTCATGTGGCCACCATCTGGTCATTTACCCTGTACTATTACTTTGCACGGGTATAAGTGAATCACCACGAGATGATTACACGTTTACCACGTGTTAACACAAACGATGTGGAGCACCTCATATCTGATCAACAATATCATGTATGTAGTGCGTTGAATTTCAACCATTTACTAATATCGTAGTCCAAACAAAACACTAGTTTAGATGCTGTATAATAGGTCATCAAGGGACCGTTATGTCAGTTTCCGGATAGATACGTTCCTGTCAAAACTAGGTTCAACTTGACACAGGTTCAGTTGGGGCTATTATGTTGTATGAGTGAGTGAGTTTCGTTTTACTCCGCTTTCAGCAATATTCTAGCAATATCACTGCGGGTGACACTGGAAATGAGCTTCAAACGTTGTACCCATGTAGGAAATCGAACCTGAGTCTTCAGCATTTTGAAAATGACTAAACACCACATTGAAGTTACTGTTTTGCATTGGCAGAGCCAAGGGGGGTTCAGGGGATCCCCCTTTGAAAATTCCTGGATCTGCCTGTGATATACAGACAAAATGTGCAGTAACATAAAACGTGACAGAAAACATAACCTTAACATTGGCAATGTGTAATTAGGGAAATTAACGCATAAGCATACATCTTTATATTTTGCCGATCGGTTAGATATTCAAAACAAGCACTTTGTGGTAAATGATTTCATAAATATGAAGGGGCCATGGTAACAATATGCTATCAGTTTGGTAATTACATATGTCTATTATGCTGTGAACCCATGATTTAAACACCTACATTATCTGCTTTTCTTCGTGTTTTTTCCAAACAATGAGTCCATATTCCATTCATTTGAGGCGGATAAGGAATGAACTGCAATAACATATTGTCAAGACAGTAAGGGGATATGATTCTAAACACTATTCTGTCGCTGTGAAATGACGACCAAGTCATTCATTAATAGTTGTAAGGAAATATCATACATTTGTGATGCAGACGACGACCCCCAGCTCCATGCAGTGGTGGACCATGAGCTTGTTTGGGCAAATTTGGAGTCTGTTATTATTCTTTAACCAGGCCTTTAAAATTCTACAAGCTGATTCTCATTGTGTTATTACGAGAGAGTGTTTTTTTTCTAATTTATATAATCATTGATTAGGTGATAGTTATTATTTTAGCAGCACGCCTTTTTTGTTTATGTGTTGACTTCGTCATGTCGTGGAGTTTTCCACTGACTTTCGTTCTCGAAAGTACTAAGTGAATAATGATAGAGCCACGCTTTCATCGAATATTCAAGAAGCTGTGTCAGTATATATAAGGCTGGTTGTTGTGTTGTACACACACGGAATAACCCACGGAATTACACGGGACTTTTCCTAGCACTGGAGTTGTGCCTACCGTCACTATCTATCTGCCTACGCCAACCTGACTTGCATTTAAGATTGACTGCCTAACCACTGTTCCCATTATAAACAAGCTTCATTTATTAGCTGATCTCACTGTAATTACCAAGGTTCGAGGTGAGTTGATATTTTATATTTGTTACTCAAAACTTTGTGACTCAATTGCATTGTGCTAGAAATCTGCATTGTGATTCATTGTAGCTTGCTCATTGTTTGCTCAATATATTATTGAATATTTTAGACTTGTTTGTGTTATATTTTGCTAGTTCAAAGGGGATTCTTAAACCTTTTGTCACGGCAAATATTTAACCGTATCAGTATATTGAGGTGAACATATATTTCATGAATATATAGCTTGCATTATTTTGGAAGTTAGTTTTGTTCCTGTCTAGGTGAGTCAATAAACCAACTATAACAGGCAGATACATGAGTTACCTCCTTTTCATTCAAATATCAGTAACACCTTTCGAAGTCATTTTTGAAGCAATGCATGTATATTTTGATACCATTTTTCACACGAAACAATTTTATAATATTAGACCTACCACAGGTTCTCGTATCATTCACAATTACAACATTGCACATTAATCC
>VKKT01012549.1:0-12323 GCA_008038995.1 Haliotis laevigata
CCCGAGTCTTCGGCGTGACGAGCCAACGCTTTAACCACTAGGCTACCCCACCGCCCCTGTTGGATTATTGAGCCGAGTCCGTCATCCTCAACCACCAGACTCCCTTCTTCTGCGGACACAGGGATGCAACCCACGGCAAACGGGTTGCCCAATTTGCTCGCCTCTTACGACCAGCAATGGGGTGCTGGGGACCTATTCGACCCCGGGTCCACATGGGGGCGAAGAGCCATTGGCGTTACCCAGCACCCAGCATGAGGAGGTTGCTCTTCAAGGGTGCCGCGGGAGGCTCGAAAACCCCGGGAGGATCTGACCCTAGTCGGAGGCGTACCGCGGTGAGGAATAGAGCGTGACGTGCCGAACGTTGATAGTGTGGAGGAGGGGGATGAGATAGAGACGAAGCTCGTCGACCATGAGTGGGAGGTCTTGACGGAAGATTCTGGGCCAACAAAGCAGAAGCCAATTGCTGGTTCAAACTCCTAGAGACATGTGCATCCAGAGAAGTGACTGCATCATTACATTTTCCATTAAAAAGAGATGTAGCTTGCACAGGCTGTTGAAATAACACATCTTTGGCCGCGTCCGAAATGTTCCTAACTCCGTATAGCATGTAGGCACCCTCCAAGGCCATCAACCAACCCATAATATTAACCTGGGTTGAGGTGACATCCGATACGGCTTGATATATCACGTCTAAAAATGAATGAGCTAACATTGTATCTGATAGCGACCATTGTATCTGGTTTGATGCCAGAATAGTCATCAAACACCAGAGGAAGGAGTTGGCGAATGCCTGAGGCAAACCAATTTATGTAGGATAAGATATCGATTGATACCGTGATCAATATCTTTCAAGTCTCTCTGAGCCACTGGAATTTTGAATGTAGACAAGCGAGAAGAGTGGGGATCCAAAGATGTAAAATCCTTATCCAAGTCCAGAATAACAGAAAAATAACGGAAAAATATGATCGGGAATAACGTAGGACTGTCAAGTTGAGTATTAGGCAACGATGAGACAGTAGACGCCTTCATTAAAGGTTGACAATGCCGAACGGAAAACAGTAGAGTGAGGCAATGTAATCTTGGGTAACCTCTGAGGCAGTAATAAGCCGGAAGAGCCGAGCTCCGCCGGGAGATCCGTAGTTACGGCCGTGGACGGGGGCGGAACCGTGCATGGTTTTAATTCATGCAATAAAGATATTTTCTCTGAATACGCCCAACCCGGAGTAAAGTCATTTGCCTGCGTATCCATGGATGGTACAGAGAGAATGCCCTCATGCATCGAGACTTGAGTACCAGTAAGAGGATATATGCCTTGATTATCTGATTCTGTTACATCCGAAAATATGGGGATAAGAGGCGGATTATCAACATCAATGTGATCCACACCCGCCAGTGGAAGCATATCCGCGGTATTTGACGGCAGAGAATGTACAGGTGGTTCCTGAGCCGCGGAACCCGTAATATTTGAAGCCAACGCTAATCCGGCAGACCTTTACACCTTGATCTTGTCTGGGATGGTGAGAGAGTGGTAACTCCTTGGCTACCGACAACTCGTCAGTTTGAGTGAGATTATCCGTGGAATTTTCCATGAAACTCCGACAGTTATCGGCAAAAAACAGTTCCTGAGTAGGCTGAGATTCAATCTTAGATGCGGCAATGGAACGTTTCAATTCTTTGATCTTAGAAAAACTTCTCTGTTCAAGATCTTTCAAGGCTAATCCAAACGACGAATTAACATCCTCCTTAAAGGACGCTAACATAGCCAAAAAGTGTTCAAATCAAGTACAGGTGGAGGCGGATTACAGTCTGGTATAGCAGGCTTACTGCATTTAGATTTTTTAGGCGGCAATTTGCGTTTTTTGGCACGAATCCTTGCCTCATGCATAGAACTCCATTCAAGTTGTGATAAGTCCTGGCACAACAAACAACGCTTTGCTAAAGTACAAAGAGGGTCTGTGGTACAAGCCAAACACAAAGAATGTGGATCCTTATCAGACTGGTAACGCTGACAGCCCGTGGCTTACAAAAATGGCAGGAAAATCTAAACAAATTCACACTGCACACCCGGTGAGTACAGAGGAAAATATGACACGTGTGGATAACCACTGGCAGAAGAACAATCAAGGGACGTAATCAGGAGAGGTCAAGTGTTATCTAGGTAGGAATTACTTCCCTTTGTTATTAAATTTTTTATTTTATCTAAGGGAGTCTGTAACACATCACCAAGTGACGGAGGATAAGGCTATCACAACCCAGAGGGAATGTTTACGCCTATAATTGTTGCAACATTTGAAAACCGTCTAAGAACATGAAATGTTCAGTCTTTGATACGGATGCCTCATGCCAATTTTCAGCGCTTTGTGTGAGTGAGTGAGTGTGTTTTGTTTTCCACCGCACTCAGCAATATTCCAGGTATATGGCGGCGGTCAGTTTGAGCAGTGATCTGCGCAATTGGGAACCGATAACATGTGTCAACCAAGTCAGCGAGCCTGGCTACTCAATCCCGTTAGTCGCCTCTTACGACATGGGTAACTGAAGATCAATATTCTAACCCCAACCTTCACAGGTCCATGAGCAGCTAGTGAACAATAATTTGAAACAGCTAGAATGCAATATGGCCACCAAACAATTTACATTTTGACATGCATCAAAGAAGAAAATTTGTTCAGCATACCAAGTTATTACATTCTGACAAGATTCTAACAATTTATCTTAAATAGCAATGAAGATACAAATTGTTGAAAACTAACTTATGTGAAAATAAACAACAGAAGCAAACCGTTACTTTTCAAAGTATCACAAGACAGCCCGAGACTGTTCACGCTTGAACTTTTGTCACAACACCTGTAAATTTTCAACGTTCTGCAGTTCGTACATTCAGAGCTACAGATTGCGGGAGATGCCTACACCTCAAAACTGCAAATTTCCTTTGAACATCTTCAGTTGTATATGTCTCCAAACCTTTTGAGCCAAACTGACTGTACAAATTAGAGAAGTGGAATTTCGCTTTCAAAACACATTCAATTGTTTTCGTACTCATGCATATAAGAAAAGAGGGTGGTGCTTCATTAATGCTCATTCGTATGTGTATGTGTATCGAGGACATTTGTACCAAGCTATACCACAAAAGGTATCATTTACTTTGAACCTGTGAAGTTTCCTGTGACATGAACTACTTATTTAACAATTTGCTGACATTAACTTTCATTTGAAAGTTCAAATTATACTGGAGGATCATATGACAAGTTGACAACACATACATACAATACAGTGCAAATATGCAAGAGTAAATTTACATTTGCATCTGTCCCATACATGTAGATGTGTTCACATGACAAGTATACTCATGACACGAATGCAAACATTCACACTTATATATAAAGGTGCATGTGAACCAGGTGTCAGTTATTGGAAATGAAAATGACAGTTTTCATTGTATTGTGACAAGTCTTTATTATCATGCTTTACATAGTTCATGCCACTATTTGTGATTATTACTGTACAAAGAACTCCTGTACTTATCTGGCTACAAACCTACGTTTCAGGTCTCAACCCTCAACAACATATGTTCAGTCCACACACTCTGCTGAATTGTCTGTTCTGATTTATCTCTTCACCTCAGCTGCTATTGGGTTCATGCACCTGTAAAGAGAGAAAGGTATAAAAACCACTTTTACTAAAAATAACAGAGTACCAGTTGTACAGAATACACCTTTTCACAGTCAGTTCTAAAAGTAGAGCCATTATTACTCTTTCCAGTTATTATTCACTTTCAGGAAATTTGATTTACTTCATATTACATATTGCATTGTGTTTTGTGAACAAGGTTAGAAATAGCAATCAGCTGTACATCTGATTTTTCCCCAAACTACTAGTGATTTAGTTATATATTGCCTGGTCGAGACTCGATTATTTACAGACCTCCGCCATTTAGTTGGAATACTGATGAATATGGCATTAAACAATAAACAAACATCATCACAGCATTTCCACTTTTCCCTCCAATGTTTCAGAGCTCTCTTTAAACAGTCATATGTACAAATGTTCAGAGCTCTCTTTAAACAGTCATATGTACAAATGTTTCAGAGCTCTGTTTATACAGTCCAATGTACAAATGTTTCAGAGCTCTCTTTAAACAGTCATATGTACAAATGTTTCAGAGCTCTGTTTATACAGTCCAAAGTACAAATATTTGTTTGTTTATTGTTAAATAATGCACTCTGCAATATTCTAACTATATGACAGTGGTTTGTAATAACTGAGTCTGGACCAGACAAACCAGTGATTAACATCATGAGCATTTACGTATGCAATTGACATGTGTCAACCAAGTCAGAGAGCTGACCACCCAATCTCTTAAGTCATATGAGAAAACAATTAAGTGCAATGAGGGTGATGCATTCAAGAATTCATGTTATTCCAGATTCAAAATGCCCATCAAAGGCTAAATATTCCTTCCGCTTTTACACTTATTACTAAATCTTGTGGAAGGAGTATATTAGGAAATTTCTAACAAAAAAAAAGAAAATTAAACAAAACATAGCTCAGAATAAAACAAAAAGACTCCTCTACCTCTTTCATTTATGTCGCCTTGATGTTGCTGGAATATTGCTGAAAGCGGTGTTAGACCATACTCACTCACTCATTCACTTTCATTGCTTATTTTCTACATTGAAAATAATAACCATACTTACGAACAGAACAAGGTATATTACTAGGTACTGTTTATGCACGGAAGTTTGAAAATTCACCCTTTGAAGTTGTTTCGTCTATTTGCTAACAAAAAGTTAAAACTACAAAACATATTTCTTTCTAAGTGTGAAAATATGGTATCTGTACTTGCTACAAAAAGATACTGTGTGAAATAAATATAAATTGGAACAATATGTGTACACAGATACAAATGTACACTCAGTGAATAGTGAACCCATGTCATGATGTCAGTGGTTTCAACATTAGCATGTGATTCTAGATAAACTGGATGGAGCACATGAATGTCAAAAACTGCTGTCCATTTTGGAATCCTAATCATTTGATTGTGTTAAAAATTATAACGATAATGAACTGCACATAATGCACATCATCATTAGGTTACTGGGATGATCTGTAGGAGAATTTCTCAGGAGACTGCACATTGCCATTGTCACTGAAACATCATTTCAGCACTGTTGAGACATTTTCCGAACGTCCATGGGTTACAACACCAGGACAAACAGTAACTGGTGTCCCATCCTCGGCACAGGTTCCGCACAGCAGAGACTATTGCAAGACTTTGGCATATCCATCCCAACACTATCAGGAACCACATCATCGAGAAAGGTCAAGAGTGGAGCCAAAATTATGTCTGTTTACCGTAGTTGTGGAGGTGAACAGTTGTTTAGACAAGGTGAACAGACAAGTTAAACGTTTCCTGTTGTGATGCATATCAACAACATCTACAACATCTTGGGGCTCAAGTCTCTGTCTAGGAGAGCAGTTTCTTGGCGGTGGTTCCATAATGACTTGGGGTTGGATAGGTGCACCTCACGGGACCCCTTTAGTTGTTGCTTCTGGGATACAATTCTCGGACCAGTGGCAAGTATGATTTTTCAAATGGCAAAATCACCAGGTAGATATTTGTGACTTGGCATCAGTGTTTAAAATAATGTAGCAAGCCATTCCATGAGCCTTCGAAGTCCATGTGATAAAATCTACGCATCAGTGATGTACTGCTGTTCTCGTTTCCCACTGTTGGCATACCTGTTGTTCAGATTGTAATATTGTTGCCTAACCAATGCCCTGCATTAAGACTCATAACACCACTGTCACGTACATTAAACATCCTGCTCTGCTGTATTTTCATGATCTCAATATTCACCTATTAAAGTCTGGATGCTTTTCGTTGTTTATATATTTACAATGTAGAAAAAAAATAACAAAGCACAGTTTCTTTTTGTGGCTAGTGCAGAATGTGCAGTTGTGTTCAACAAATTATTTGGTTGTTTACATCTGAACAAAATGCTCATGTGCAGGTGCATTTCCTGAGAAGGACAGGGTTTTCCTCAGAACTATTAAGCAGTGATGAGGACAACTGATCATCCCTCAAAAACATTTTTTTTTATGATGAAGTGGAGTGATTGGCCACACGTATCCTTACTTTTAGATAACATTACAAGAACTAACTTTAATAAGTTTGCCGCTAAGTCTGAATGGTCTCTGGAAGTCATTCTGACAATTTGCATATCCCATTCCAAGTCCAACTCCTGCTCCAAAAGCCACTGGCCATGGACGACCTGAAAGTACCAAATGATTGAATGAAAATCCATCCATCCATCCATCCAAACACATTACATTCCTTGCATACAGGAAATTAACTCCTGTATGTGTCTGATTCTGCAAGAAAGGCATCTGTTATTGTATTCCCAAAGCAGGGTGGGGAGGGGGAGAATTGCATGTGCATGCATGTTCTTTATTGGTTGGAGGTGTTAACCCCTTGAATTCTGAATCTGCAACCACCATAAATGATTCTTTCACTAGTACATGATTAAAAGCCATATGTGGTTTGATAACTGTCACTGTGGTGTACAAGTTTTTAGAAATCATATTGAGACAATTATTGTGCACTATTAAATTTGTTTTATGTTGAATATATTGTTTATTTTAATCAATGATTGCATCACTCTGTAATAACTGGCAGTTTACAGCATAAAGAAGGCCCTTTTCGACAGCTGGACTACTGCAGGACATATAGTACCACTTTGCCAAATGCCAGCAACAAACATCCCTCTTTTGAAAACAAATCTTGATTAGACTTGTGTTCATTGTTTGGCACAAACAAAACGCAATAATTGTGTTTTGACAACAGTAAAATGTCAAACTACACTAAACATTACTTGTCCTGGTGAACCAGGAAGCATTTTCAGGGTTCGAAATACCCCATATATTAGCATGCCATGGCACAGTAAACATTGAAATGGCATGGATAAAAAAGGTTCTTGGTGCCCTTAAGGCATGCCTAAAGTTTTAGAGACATAACTCACCTCTAGTCATTTAATCCCCAAAACAAAACACTTACGTAATGACAAACAGGCAAAAACATTTATTGACTTTATCGCCCAGGAAATCAGTGGAATTATGATGGATGATATAAAAAAATGTGGTTGTTTTTCCATT
Source organism: Haliotis laevigata (assembly GCA_008038995.1). NCBI lineage: Eukaryota > Metazoa > Mollusca > Gastropoda > Lepetellida > Haliotidae > Haliotis > Haliotis laevigata. Next base: position 7,153 of record VKKT01012549.1, read on the forward strand.
TAGAGTGATGGGAGTACTGATAGTTCGAGTACTGAGGAGGTAATTGTGTATGATTGATATATTGAACAAGTGAACCCGTCACAAAATTCTTCAAATTATCATCATCATTGCTACAGTCATTTATTCTGAAAAAGATGTGGGCACRCTTGATTTCTGAAAGGCACACTTAAAATCTTTGCCTGGTGCCCTAAGGCACACTTTAAAAAAAAGTGTATTTCTATCCCTGATTTTTAGGGAGTAGTTGACTGACAAGGACTCTATATTTTGTGACTTGTACTGATCAGCCAAGAGCTAGCCATCAATGAACCCAACCAGTCTTACTCACTTTACATAAGTAAACGGAATGGTGGGTAATCTACTGGTTATCTAAGAGTTCACTTGTTACACCAAGATCCCAGGTTTGAATTTCCACAAGGGGAAAATGTGTGCAGCCCATTTATGGTGTCCCCTGCCATGACATATACTGGAATATTGCTAAAAGTGGTGTAAAAGTATACCCCCTCACTCCCAGTTAAGGAAACCCAAAGAAATCATTAAATCGGGGTAAACAGCCATGGAGCAATCAATATGCCAAATGGTAGAATGCTTGACTCAAACCATTGCCCCTCAATTGAAAAATGTTGACAACTTGGGTGCATGAAATTGTAAAAACAGGCATCCTGTACATTTTGACAAAGTTCTTAGCTTCTCGACTTCTTGACTGATTCCATCTGGAATCTGGAATTATGTACTAGATAACCCTTGTTAAGTACTTTCTGTCCATGCACATGTCCAATGTACTTTTCTGAAAACCAAGAAAACTGGTGAGTTGAATCCATTGATGGATATTGCAAAGTTCATGAAGGCTTGGTCACTGTTACATTGCCTCAATGTCCTGTGGGATAGAAAATAAGGTTTGGATATTGTAGGAAATGGAAGTTTGAAGCCAGTTCTTAAAACCATTAGCAAATAAGCTTCGTCTGATCTGAAGCAACAACACTAGCAGAAAATGCCCCAAAGATCTCAAGCAATGAAACTTTGCAGAAAGAATACAGGGTCCTCAAGCAGAAACTTTGTTGAAAGTGCGCAGTACTATGTAGAAAACTCTGTAGAAAAGACCACAAGGATCTGAAGAAAGGGAGCCTCAGGGCTCTACAGCAAAGGAAATTTCAAGAAACTAGCACAAGGATCTGAAACAATTAAACTGTTTAGACAGTGCCACAAAGGATCAGGAGCAACAAAACCTTGCCACAATAAACGGAAACAATGAAACTTTGAAGAAAAAGCCACAGGGCTCTGATCCAACAAATCCACAAGAGGTCAAAGCAGGTGAGTAGCTGGGAAAGCATTGCTTAGATGCATTATTTAGTAGTAAATGAAGTTAGTGTTGAAGGCACCACTGTGTGAAGCCACATTGAAAGCAAAAAACGTTGAAGCACTGGAGTAGTTGACTTTCAGAAAATACACAATGGCGAGTTTTTGACATGCACAATGCGGGGATGTAATGTCACAACATGAACTACATAGTTATTGGTTGACTTGTGAGTAAGCACATGACCACAGGTGAAGTAACAGATTGTCCAAGATCTGGAAACCAGAGGAAGACCAAAGACTGGAACTACCACACTGTTGGATGCTGGTCTGAGCTAATGTCGTCTGATCAAACTCATGATAAGCACTGGCATGTGTTTTGAAGGACCTGGAAAACTGGAGGTTGAGGACAATGTTACTGACTGCTTTTTTCGTGCATGGAGAAGTGTTAATGAAGCATATCACCCAGGTATGATGCATTGCATGAACCATAACAAACATCTTTGGGACTATCCTGGACATCTCTGGGACTATCTTGTACACCTAGTTCAAGCTAGAGATCCTCCTGTTTCAGGACAGTGATTATATGTGCAAGAGGTGGCAACACTAGTAATTGGTGTGGTACCAGTGGTGGCTCATACAATCACAATAATCATTTTTTGAGACCCTGCATGGTGTTGACATTGTTTTATCGCAGAAGGGAATGATCACTCTCCCACGGTGTGGTCGTGCGTTATCGTCCTGCAAAAATGGCTGCTTGACAATGGTGTTTAGGTCTGGAATAACAAAGGGTTTCAAAATCTCATCCCAATACCTTGTGGCAGTCAGATTCCATTGGATGTGATACAGAGGTGTGCGGTGACCATTGCTGAAGCCCCCCACCAAACCTCTTTCATTCCCTAACGTTTACTTCTCACCCGGACGTCTGTACACATAAATACAGCCATCACTGTACTGCAAACAGAATCTAGACTCGTCAGTGACCTTAAATTGCTCTCACGCTATGGTCAGATCTGAGACACTGATGTTGTCTGCTTTTCAGAGGAGACTTCTAAGGGCGTTTGCAGTGACAGTTCTTTGCCATAACGCTGGGATGACGATGAATCTGTCAACGATTTGATATTCATGGACGACTAGGGTGGCGTTGTTCATGGACTTCTCCATTAGTTTGGAAACGAACTCATAGTCTTCTCATTGCCTCCTGGATCCACCCAATAGCTATCCCTCTGTCAGCAATGCTTAGACGGCGACGCTGAGGAATGGTTTTCAACATGGGATTGATCTGTGTTCCAAACGTGGCTTATAAGGGAAACTTATGTTCAGGGAGATTTGCGCCATCATGTGCAATGGCAGGTTCGGGTGTATTCGGGAGAATGAGACCAATGGAAGCTATACTTGCAACTCAAAAATGTGGGAAAATTTCCAACTTCAAACCCTTCAAAATTCTATTGGTTTATCTATCATAACATGACCTTTAAACCATTACCAGTTGTCGATCAAATGTAATCATTATTTTGCACCCAATCTCTGTAAATTTTCCAGCACAATAACTAAAAGCTTCTAGTCTCCCTGAGTCCCTCGCTTGAAAGCTCCCCACAGCTCCTGTTGTTGGACGATTCAGTGCCTTGCTAAAAGCATGCAGCACAACCTCCGGTTGACCATGTGACTTCCCTGTCTTGTCATTCTCGTCTTGGAGCAACATAATAGTAGAAATCTGAGAAGTGGAGATTGTTGGGGGAGGGGGGAGGGGGAGGGTGTCAATCGAGTGAGATAGGATAAGTATTATAAATATAGAATTTATAGTTAATATTTTCAAATTTTTCACAATTTCACAATAAATTATATATTTCTTAAACTATTTGTATTTTACGGTTGTCATGTAGTCGATTTTGGTCTATCCCAGTAACTGAAACTCATCTTTGAACGAAATTACTTGTGTCGAAATAATTAAATTCCGGTTATTTTTGGTCCTGAATACAATAATATCATTTAGAAGGGTTGTATTACATAGTTTTCATAAAAATGTCGTGTATATTTTTGCATTATCTTTGTTTATGTATGTCCCTTAAGAAATTGTCTGTCCTGTAACAAGAACCGGTACAAAAAATGTAACAGAACTACCCATTATCTGGCATCTGCTGCCATACGTAGTAGCTACTTTCACTTTACAAGTGTGGGTGCCATGAGCGGTGCAACCCGGTTCTTTTGAAGAAATTTGGCATAAAAGGTGAGTAACTTGGAGCAATTTTTTTTTCACATCCTTCCAGTTTGTCATGTAAGGCTTCTGCGGAATGATTAACGAAGAAAATGTTTAAATAACATGTAATCTGTCACATGCACGTAAATTGAACTGAGCATTAAACAGTATTAGGGAGCTTCCATTATTATAATTTTCATTTTAAATGTAATATTTGTATTTCCCATAACATTCAGTTCTATAACAGAAATATTGTGACTGGAAAGACCATTGGAATATTGTTACTGGACTCATAATATCTTAATGCACGTCACATTTGTTGCATGATTACCATGAATTTGTGCTTTGTGCATGTCCAAGTGATATTATATATTTTAACATTGGTATTTATGCTGTGCTATGTTAATAGTGATGGTCCAATTAATTGAAATAATGAAAGATTGGTCGTAATGACTAAACGACCAAGCAATCGATCACGTTTTGTAATAATCGAACACAAACAAACAATTTTGGAACACTTTTTTGCATTAACAATATTTATCACAAGGTTGTTTTTGAATGTTACGTTTCATAAGCACTACAAGCTCTTTCCAAGTCGTGATTAAATTTATCTTGAAGACTCCAGGAAATTTATGTTCCTAACATACTAGTCATCCTTTAAAGATGTGAAATTTGCCCAAAAAATTGAAAGAACTGCATGTGTTTTTCATTATTTTTGGTGCATTACAAACATAACCATGACAATTTGATAAATGACACTAACCAAATATTTTCGATGATTGATCGGTTGTAATGAACCAATCATCAATTATGAKATTTTAACCAATTCCCAACTCTATATAGTAACAACATCATGTTAATTTGTTTCAGAAATTTCACATGAAATTCGTTACGGGAAGGAGCTCTCTTCTTAAAGGACAGACAGAAATGTTCAAAATAAAGTGTTTGTGAATGTATTCTACTGACAGTGATATTTTTAGTACGGTAACCTGTTAGGTAGGTATTTTGAACGGAAATACTTTTCATGTTATAAGAAAACCATGTCAATGCAAGTGTCACATCAATGTTGTTACTGGCAGGACTCTGTAAACTTAACTATGAGCTGTGTGAACATTATAATTGATAAGGGTATTCTATTAGATTAATATTGGTTCAGAAAATATAGTTATTAACATATGTTTGCTCTGAGCAAACATATGTTAATAACTATATTTTCATCTTCCAGATAAACCCTGTATGATTTTCCATTTAAATAGACATTTTTAGCAGTTCAAGTATCACATCAATGTTGTTACTGTACTCATTAACATTATATTAACTCAGTGACATCTTTCTATCTGTACTGTAAGATTTTAAGAAATGTCTCTTTTTTATGCTATGGAAATACTAAGCAAGATTTAGGTTTGACTTAAATTTGAGAGAAATTGATATTTTGAAGTTTTGTACAAACCAATGTTCATTATTTTAGTTTAGTCGTCAGAGTTATATTTTGATATCATTCCTGTAACAATTTGGTGTCCTTCCTGTAAACTCTGACTTAGAGCATTTGCAATACAAATATGGTTTGTGGCAAGCAGCTATTTTAAATTTGTAATTTGTACACAAAGACAATTCCCTTGTTCATTTAAACAAGAAAACAAAGTCATCAATATCCCCCGCAATGGCAAAATACTCTTCATGATTA
>VKKT01012575.1:11161-24230 GCA_008038995.1 Haliotis laevigata
TCCCCTGCCGTGATATTGCTGGAATATTGCTAAACGCGGCGTAAAACCATACTCACTCACTCACTCCGGCCGCAGTTTGTTAAAGGGAAACTGTGTGTTGGGTAGTTATGATGGTATAAAAATATGTTGTTCAAAGAATACGGGGGTAAATATGAACTTACAATGATTGAAATGTAAATTTGTGAAGAAAAAAGGTTGCTGGTTTTTTTCAGAAAGGTTGTCTGGGATACCCATCGGCAGTTTTGTTTTATGCGAAGGCACTCTCTTCAATTCTTAAATGTTTCAAACCAAATTATTTTTTCCATGAAATATTCTTTGCTTGCTGAGTAAACGATATTACAGATTTTTCGGATATATAGTACACGCATCTATATTCCTTCGTTTAGGTGTATATGTATTGCAATTCTGGGACTATAGTCAATCAACCAGCACGTGTCAACAAGAAACTGAACAAAGCAAAAGGCATACCCCGGGGAACCCATCGTCTTGCTTCAGACGTCATGTTTACACCATGTTTGTGTTGACGGAGAATTGTTGCAAATGTGTACCAATATGTTCTTGTCTGATTGCCTGTGGTTAGACAAATATGATTCAAAATACAGAAGTGTACAACACCGTACAGTTTGTTGTTTACAATAGTGTACATTACAGTACACAGTTTATTGTCCAGTGTACAATATTGTACATTGTGTTATCCAGTGAACAATAGTGAACGATACCATACATTGTGGTGTTGTCCAGTGTACAATAGTGTACAATATTGTACATTGTGTTATCCAGTGAAAAATAGTGTAGGATACCATACATTGTGGTGTTGTCCAGAGTACAATATTGTACAATATTGTACATTGTGTTATCCAGTGAACAATAGTGTACGATACCATAGACTGTGGTGTTGTCCAGTGTACAATAGTGTACAATATTGTACATTGTGTTATCCAGTGAAAAATAGTGTAGGATACCATACATTGTGGTGTTGTCCAGTGTACAATATGGTACATTGTGTTATCCAGTGAAAAATAGTGTAGGATACCATACATTGTGGTGTTGTCCAGTATACAATATTGTACATTGTGTTATCCAGTGAACAATATTGTACGATACCATACACTGTGGTGTTGTCCAGTGTACAATAATGTACAATATTGTACATTGTGTTATCCAGTGAAACATAGTGTAGGATACCATACATTGTGGTGTTGTCCAGTGTACAATATTGTACAATATTGTACATTGTGTTATCCAGTGAACAATAGTGTAGGATACCATACATTGTGGTGTTGTCCAGTGTACAATATTGTACAATATTGTACATTGTGTTATCCAGTGAACAATAGTGTAGGATACCATACATTGTGGTGTAATCCAGTGAACAATAGTGTACAATACCGCACAAAGTTGTGTTGTTCATTCTTACAATAGTGTACAATACCATTTTTTAAAACTATGGTAGGTACTCACAGTTTTGACAGTTCACACGGTTAAATTGCTAGCATGCCTTGGTATCATCAGCTAGCAGGAGGAGTACAAGAGGTCAGATAGTTCGGAATTTGTTGTCTCCCCTCATGACCGTATCCAAAATAATGTTCACTTCAATGTGGCCAAGGACTAAATTATCACACTACAAATCTGTGCCATATCATGCTTATGAAAACAATCGTTTTTAACACTAAGTGCTAAAGAAGTATCAACTTATAATTACAAATATGAAGCCTATTGAAAGCAAAAATGCGATAGATGTAGCAATATGAAAGCAATTGTTTAAACCCTTGTTCAACACTGTATGTTTGATAATAAAGCAAGATGTACTCCATGTTTTATTTCATGTTATTATTGAGTAGTTTGGGCTGTTGGGTAGATTTGGTGGCTGACACGACTGTGCTATCTCTTCATGCAGCTTATGTATGTCCTATGAGATGACTTAACGTCAAGGATGGGTTAGCCTAGTGGTTTACGCGTCCGCTCGTGACGCTGAAGACCAGGGTTCGACACCCCACATGGGTACAAAATGTGCAGCCCATTTCTGGTGTCCCCCGCATTCATATGCCTGGAATATTAACTAAAATGAGTGTAAAACCATACTCACACACCCCCTCACACACTAACTTAACGTCAGGCTCGGTGACTTTGTGTATGGCATGCCACTATATCCAAATGGCGTTTAACGTTTCTCATAACACCAACCACTACTTGTACAGGTAAATGACGTAACTGAAGGCTTGAAAAATAGTAGAGGATTGACCATGTATGTAGAGACACTCATGGTCCCGCTTTATCAATTAGCATTAGTCAAGTGTTATGTACATGCAAGCGAGGAAACTTACTCAATTTTGAAATTGACACGTAACAATTATTTGAAGTGCCCCTTCTGCATCAGCCACATTTGATTCTCCATTTTCTACAGATGTTGCCCTTTCATTTTCGTCTTCACATTGTTTTTATCTCAAAAATAGGTATCTTAAAAATACCTCAGTTTGTGTATAATGATAGTCATTTGCCATATATAAGTCCAGACATTATTACCCCCAGTCAATGGATCAATATGCACTACAACCGTGTAGTATGTTAGGCGCTAAAAGGTTAACAGTCGTGCGACCATCCACCGGGTACCCATACACTGCTGGGTGGATAGAAGTAATTTTGAAAGTCACTTGCCTAAGGCGTGGCCACATGCGTTACATGTGCTTTGTTGTGGGTCAGGAATAGAGTCCCACAAACTCTCAGGAGGTTACCCATCGAAGGAGTCTGCGCGACTAGCGTGGCTTAACTTCAATAGATTTGTGACCTGTGCTCATGAGGGAAACGCACCACAACAACATTAATATGTGCATAATAATTGTGTAAGCATGTAGATAACTGCATGCTCTTGATTTTAATCATTACATGTACATATGTACTTGAGGAAAATGTAAAAGGTTTAAAAACATATATGTATAATCAGCCGTTCACGGCCTGAACTGAAATACAGAACGTTTCTGTTCCGACGACCGTAGCCACCACCGCCTCCTGCGTCTCCTCAACAGAGTATTCATCTGCTACTTTGATAACATTCCAGGGCATGTCATGTACATTTGTATACACGCATAAAGCTCGTCAGTCGTGCAGTCTTACAATTTCTATACACCGCGGATTTAACACTACAAAAGGTTTATCGGTGTTTCACAACACCAATGTCCTAATATCAGATGAGTGGAATTTCAGCAAATGTGCTACTATATACCACAATATTTCAATACACACTTTCCTGCATGGGAAGTTAAATTTAATCCCCATGTGTCACTGGACGTTTACGTGCAATGTGACATGCTTGTTCAGACGTTTATAACTTCTCTGAAACCCACGAACCTATATGTACTGGCAAAGGATTATATTTCACTAGGTATTCGAAGACTTGTTACGGAATTGAATTAAACCAGCAAACACAGTTCAGAACATCCAGCATGGAACAACAGAGGCAACAATAGAGCCAAGGAGACTTTGTATCTGTCAAAAATATCTGTAATCGGTGCCCAGACAAGAGGAATGTATAATAATGATCAAAATTTGATAATAATAATTTATTTATAAAGAGCCTAATATCCACCATTGAGATGCTCAGTGGCATGAATATACGTCAATATACACCCATAGTATCTTCTCATCAGCTTTCAGCACTTATGTTTCAGTAAAATACAATTTATTGATGTATTTTTATCTTTGACATGCTTCAGTCCCGAATCAAGTTTCCTTTACAAAGACGCTTCTAGGATATTAGGATCTTTGTTCTGTATTCATAGCTACCCCTGTCCTTAACCTCCATGAAAACATATGTTACATATTTAAGCCTGTCTGTAGATGGTATTCAGTTTGAAGTGTGGACCGATATACGCTTCTATCGAATATTTAAGTTCTGCTTCAATAGGGACTTCTCAAGCGAGGGCGGCGGAATAGCCATGTGGATAATGTCTTCGCACGTCACACGAAACTCGGGTTCTATTCCCCATACAATGCGTGAAGCCCATTTCTAGCATAGGCGGATCCAGAGTGTGTGGGGGGAGGGGGAGGAGCGCACCACCCCCACCCCCTTGCCCTGAAAGTGTATTAAATGACCATTGAAACTCGGGTGAATATGCAGTGTGCACCCATCCTTTTCTCAATAGTGTGCGACCCCCTTTCTCAAAAAGCTGTATCCGTCCCTGTCTAGTGTCCCACGCCGTGATATTGCTGGTACATTAATTTGCTAGAAGCGGTGTAAAACTAAACTCAGTCACTAACTCAAGCGCGCGTTGTCTCGCCTAGTTAAATGTACGAGTGTGTATTCAATCTCACACCAGCAATCTTCCTGCCATTCGACATAGGTACTCCCAGTAAATAAGAACAACCATCTGGTCATACGCTAAGGGTCATGAGCTTGGTCTTTACGTCGAACCATACTCATTCAATGTGCACCATTTAAAATAATGTTTAAACACTACTTTAAACAAGTTACAAATGCCAACAAATAGAACGATATACTTGCGGTGTGACCAAGCAATTTATTGCACTGAATTGATCTTTCTCTTTTATAGCTGTTTAATCATGGACAATAGCATGTCCTATTTGTCATTGTCTTTCTCTGAAATTAATATTAATATTAATATCACAAGTACTTGCAAAGACCTTCCTGAACGGGAAAATAAAATAACTACCAGGAAAGGCCATGTCTGTACTAATATATCTCAAGTATTTGAAGACATACTATAGCACAAGAAAATGGCATATGGCTTAAACTACTATTTACAACGCTAAAACGCCAACCAACGTGTATTTTAAACAACAATAAATATATTTACAACCATTATGAGTACCAAACTACAGGACATGCATGCACACATTTATCAAAACAAGGAACAAGCTTATGAACACTTACTTATCAAAGCATGTCGCAATTTAATGTACAGAGATTTATCGTCACCGAGTGGGACAAACGTACACTGTGCATAAATGGACTTGTCAAGAACAACAGTCGGGGCTTCTAAAATGCTTTCTGATTAGACACGGGTCCATATCATAATTATCATGATACATACACCCTACTCCCCTTTAACCAACCCTCTACCACCCTTAACCCTTGACGATCCGGGTCACAATTGGTCTTCAATAACCCATGCGTGTCGTAAGAGGCGACTAACGGGAATGGGTGGTCAGGCTCGCTGACTTAGTTGACACTCAATTATTTCCAGACGGCCACTATATAGCTGGAAAATTTCATCAATAGGACAGTCATTGCGAGTTCAACATTGTAGCATATGATAACAGCAAGCAAGTAGTCAAAGTGCATAAATGCACCGTTCAAGCACAACATCGAGCTTGCAAACTGTATCCTGATTTCATATTGTCAATATTATCCTATAACATTGTTCAACATCCGTAGCATCTCCAACAATCAACAGCTTCAAGGTCGACTCGTCCTCGTAGATCAAAACTCTGTCAGCTAAGACTGGCTCCTTCTTTGCCATCGTGTTCTTCACCAGTGTTGGACCCATGGTCGTTATTCGGCTGGGGAGAGGCGCCTTTAGTGTTCTCTTGAATTTCCCATTTGAAGGTGCAGGCGTCCCTGTGGTGCTCCGTTGGGTACGTGTGAGACGGGACCCGTCATCTGTGACCCGTGTTGAACACGCTGCATGTGTGAACACACGATTCACAAAGTGTCTACAGTGAGGCATATCCTGAAGAACTTTGGTCATCTGACTGGAGAGAAAACAGGACTGTGATGCGTCCATCTGCGCTGATTCAGGTGGGATTCCATGTGCATTATTCTGCGAACTTCGCATGTCAGCAATTTTCTTCTTGCACTTGTCGACACCAACCTTGGCACCAGTTATCATTAGCTGGGAACTCTTTAGTGAAACTTTTACTTTTTCCTCTGAAAGTGACTTCTCAACGTCACGCAGTTCTGCATTCTGCATCCAAAATGTTCTTGTTTCTTCCTTCGTCAACAAAATAGTTTCTTCCGAGTAAGTGTAATCTTGCAGAAAACGTTTTATCCCTATAATGACTTCAGCTGCAATGTCTTTTGTACTGGAAACAGTCAGCACCTTCTGTGAATCATCTGCTTCGATGAGCATTTTGCTTGACAGATTCTGCAACAAACGTTTCATTATTGTTCTTGCTTCGGATGGTCTCAAATAACCACCCACTGGATATATTTCAAAGTCAATATCCTTCTTCTCGATACAGTTCTTGAGGATATTTTCAACCCTCTGGTCATCTATTCCAGTGGCGTCCATGTATTGCACTGCACCATCCGCTGCAGCCTTCACCCGGACACCATCTGACAACATCTTGTTTGAAATATACGTCCTCGCTTCCGGGCACGATTGCAACAGATTTTGCATATACTTTTTTACTGCCAGGTCTTTCCAGTTCCTTTGACTGACCATTTGGAAAGGGACCGGCGTGACGGGAGGAGACATCGGGGATTGTGGTCCTTCACATGACTCTCTTCTTACTCTGCCTGTACTATCTTTATACACATCCTCGAATTGTTTCACTGCTTCGTCAAATACATCCTTTGTTGCAGTTATTGAAAAGGTACCTGTGGAAATGTCAATTTCTACTAACATTTTCTCGTGGCATGGTAACGTGCGGTTCAAGAGGTCCTGTTTCAAATCAAAGAGGCTCTTCCCTATGACACTGTTTCTGCGCACTCGGATGTCCCTTGTCTTGACCAGTGATAAGAATTCCCGTGCTATCTCCCTATGCTCTCCTGGGGCGACTAATACAAATTCATTTGCCTGAGTATCAAGTTCAAAGTCGACGTGATCGCTTTTTGCCACGTTCATTTCAACATACTCTTTAGCTCTTGGTCGAGACTGTAGCAGCTTTTGCTTCTTTCCTGGAAATCGCAACTGCAAGAAACATAGTTCAGGGGAGGACAAATACTCATCAAGTTGTGTGTTGAAGTCTCGTATTGCATCCCTTGTTCCAATGACAGTAATTGCCTGTTTGTCTGTACTTTGTGAAATGGTGATTTTTCCCGATGCCAACCGCGCTCCAATCTGCTTTATGCTCTCCCAGTGCTGCTTGACCTGTTTAAATGATCTGTCGTCAAGTTTGATTGCACCATTTTCATATTTGGACATGTGTTCTTTCATATGGGATTCAGCTTGAGGCAAAGCATCATCAGTGGCAATGATTGATATACATTGGTTTGCTTCATCAGAGAAGAACATGGCCTTGCCGGGAAATCTTAACTGGCAGTACTCATTACATTCGGTCACTACTTCGGCATTTGTAAGAACTTTCAAAATATTACTGTCTTTAAGATCCCATGTGATTTGTTTAATACACTTAAGATATATGTCATTAAACATATCAAGATGCCCTTTTGTCCCGGCCAATAGAAGGAGCTTGTTTTCTTCTGGGGTAAATGTACAGGTGATACCTTGAAGTTTGCTTTTCAGAATGAGATGATTACGTGCTTGGATGTTGTCTCTGAAAAAGGGAACAATATGTCCCTCCAATTGGACGCTTCTTCTGTGTTGTAACTTTGTAAATGTATCTTCCATGCTTGAGTCGTCCACAGAGCTGGATGAGGATGAAGAATACGACACTCCAGTAAGCAGTTTATGAGTTGCTTCAGTCACCATCTTCTCATTAGTTTTGCTTGTGACCACAGCAATGCCAGTGCGTGTCACAAAACATGTTGCTTTCCCTGACACGAATATTGATGAATCACATAGTATTTTATGTAGGTTATGTCTCCGGTTCTCTTGTACTGGACGTTGAATTAAACAAAGACAAGATGCAGTGTCCTGAAATATTTTTTGTATGGTTCTCACCCCAAATAATCTTCGAGAAGGAGATCTATAACCATTCCCTGTGCAGATTGCCTTGATTTCATCAGCGCTGATGGTTGTGATTCGTTCTGTATTATTCAGCTTTAACTTCCCATCTAGCTCCGACAAGACGCCTGTGTCAGCTTTAATGTGACGCCATTGCCATACCTGTAACTCGAGTTGGCTGGTCTCATCACCGAACTGTGCCCCGAGTGATTCAAAGATTATTCTTAAGGTGCACTTCTTTGTATCTACAACAGAACAAGCACGTGTGTAAAGCCCACTCTCATTAGACATCAGGGGCGGCGGGGTGGCTTGTGGTTAAAACGTTTGCTTGTCATTAAATCAAGAACCTGGACTTTAAAATCTGCTAACAAAACGACCAACTGCACCGATGTCTACCAGGATATAATAGACCTTATCAAGGGGCGGTGGGGTAGCCTAATGGTTAAAGCAGCCGCTCGTCATGTCGAAGACCCGGGCTCGATTCCCCACATGGGCACAATGTGTGAAGCTCATTTCTGGTATCTCCCGCCGTGATATTGCTGGAACATTGCTAAAAGTAGCGTAAAATTATACTCACTCATTAGGTAGCATGAAATAAAGATGCAGCTAAGTCATGACCTAACACCTTCTTCACAAATGATGATTATGACTCAAATATACTCACTGTAGTATTTGTCTATCACGAAAGAGCCGCTATATGGCTACGATATTGTCCATACGACGCCACTATAAGCTTACTGAGATGTGTATATGAAAGTATGATGCAGTGCCTGAGTCTCCATCTTCCTTCTGGTCAGATATGTTTTACATTTATACATTATATCTGTATTCTAATTGGATGAGCAATGGTCATTTGACCTTCTTATATTACAGTATTGCTCTGAGACCTGCAACAAAGAATGTTCAGCCTATCAACGCGATTGCAGTGAATAAGTATGGTTTTACGTCGCTTTTAGCAAGATTCCAGCATTATCAAGACGGGCGACACCAGAAATGGGCTTCACACATTATACCCATGTGGGAAATCGAACCCATGATGAGCGAACGCTTTAACCACTAGGCTACGCCACCTCCAACAGCGCGACTGTAAAGAAGATTTGTCGTCTGATTCAATGATTGTTGAATTTACAATGTTGCTTTCTGTGTTATGCAAATAAACAGTTACTGACCGTAATTATGGAACATATTCTATTTATTAGACCAAATAAACCGGTATTGACTGAGGCATCGTTAACTGATAATTGATAAGCTGTATCTGATGTCTCAACACTCACCTTCCGGTTGGAAATGATACGTCTCCAATCCGCCATTCCTTTGACTGTAGCGCCTTTGAAGTGCCATCGTATTCTAAAAAAGAGACAATTTAGTTGATGAAATGATACTAGTAGTTTATAACTCTACACGGAAGAGTGAGTGAGTTGGGTTTTACGCCGCTTGTAGCAATGTTCCAGCAATATCACGGCGGGGGACTCCAGAATGGACTTCACACATTGTACACAGCAATGTGGTGAATCTAAGGTCATAAATGGGTAGCCCTAAACACTAAAAATGTCCTTTTCATCCGTAATAACTGTGAATAACACTGTCGGAGAAGGTCAAAAGAAAAGAAAAGAAAAACGTTAATTGTGGAAGTCATACTATTTTTAACTACTTTTAATTCACCATTCTCGAAACAAACATGGTATTAAAAGGACTTAAACCATGGCAAAAGAGACGGACATTCGTCTAAGGGAGATAACTCCATCGTCAATCAAGCGCTCGGCAAATCAACCCAGCATCTAGACGCATATCTCAAGAGCAGTCATGACGAGTAATATCTAAACCTGGATCAGCAAAGGGCGCTGCATAAAGCCCTACATTGTGACATGCAATACAGGTGACCCGAGTCGCGATAAGGCCAATTCTCGAGGAATACTGTCTGCTGTGAAAGGCGGTTTGATACAGGGTTTTTATACGGGACTCAACAGTGTCTGCGTGTCTGATTACACAGCACTGTGTTATGAATTCAACTTGCAACAACAAACGATTTCATATTTTGATTTTGTTTTCTTATTTCCGTTACAACAACGATTTTACCTGTGTGCATGACAAGTATTGCGTGTGATAATATTGATTATTTTGTCTTTCTCTCCTGGATGTTACACCGTGGAAAGGCGTGAGATGTAACGGTTCACAAGTAACACGAGATTGTACATTTGAATTATTCACTTATAAAGACAGTGAATCAAGTAAATTAAAATCTAAAGTCGCATCGGCAATGCAACAGACACATAACCAGGTTTATTCATATACACAAAAGCGTTCGCTCGTCGACCACGCTGAATACCCGGGTTCGATTCCCCACATAGGCACCATGTGTGCGGCCCATGTATCGTGTCCCCCGCCGTGATATTGCTGTAATATTGCAAAATTCGGCGTAAACCCATACTCACTCACTCTGCTAACATCTGTTTACAAATCTTATCTTGCTCAACAATTGTGCAAATTGATTAATGAATCACTGTGTAAAAGGAACGTGTTTTTGAATCAGTAATTACTGTGTCAAATTGAATACCCGTAAAACCATACCCACTCACTCACTCACTCACACGTGGCTACAAACACATGATTGCAAAGCCTGATCACAATAAAGGCATGATACATTATGGATGACATCGATCTTGTTGTCAACGGTATAAGGATCAATACCGAAGCGTCGCATCGCATCAGAGTGAGTGCGTGAGTTTAGTTTTACGCCGCACTCAGCAATATTCCAGCTGTATGGCGGCGGTCATCGCCTCAGAATAAGGAAGTGTCTTCATTACAGTATTCTGCCTTTATCAACAAAAGTGTTAACCTTTGAAATGACCCTATCATATGATGGTGTTGGGAGCATGTGATGAGGTAAAAGGATATGATGGTGTTGGGAGTATGTGTTCTTGTTAAGATCATATGATGGTGTTGGGAGCATGTGATGGGGTTAAGATCATATGATGGTGTTGGGAGCATGTGATGGGGTTAAGATCATATGATGGTGTTGGGAGCATGTGATGAGGTTAAGATCATATGATGGTGTTGGGAGCATGTGGTGAGGTTAAGATCATATGATGGTCTTGGGGGCATGTGATGAGGTTAAGATCATATGATGGTGATGGGAGCATGTGAAGAGGTTAAGATCATATGATGGTGTTGGGAGCATGTGATGAAGTTAAGATCGTATGATGGTGTTGGGAGCATGTGATGAGGTTAAGATCATATGATGGTGTTGGGAGCGTGTGATGAAGTTAAGATCATATGGTGGTGTTGGGAGCATGTGATGGGGTTAAGATCATATGGTGGTGTTGGGAGCATGTGATGAGGTTAAGATCATATGATGGTGTTGGAAGCATGTGATGAGGTTAAGATCATATGATGGTGTTGGGAGCATGTGGTGGGATTAAGATCATATAGTGGTGTTGGGAGCATGTGATGATGTTAAGATCATATGATGGTGTTGGGAGCGTGTGATGAAGTTAAGATCATATGGTGGTGTTGGGAGCATGTGATGGGGTTAAGATCATATGGTGGTGTTGGGAGCATGTGATGAGGTTAAGATCATATGATGGTGTTGGAAGCATGTGATGAGGTTAAGATCATATGATGGTGTTGGGAGCATGTGGTGGGATTAAGATCATATAGTGGTGTTGGGAGCATGTGATGAAGTTAGGATCATATGATGGTGTTGGGAGCATGTTAAGATGTTAAGATCATATGATGGTGTTGGGAGCATGTGATGGGGTTAAGATCATGTGATGGTGCTGGGAGCATGTGATGAGGTTTAGATCATATTGGGGTGTTGGGAGCAGGTGATGGGGTTATGATCATATGATGGTGTTGGGAGCATGTGATGCGGTTAAGATCATATTATGTGTTGGGAGCGTGTGATTAGGTTAAGATCATGTGGTGGTGTTGGGAGCATGTGATGAGGTTAAGATCATACGATGGTGTTGGGAGCATGTGAAGATGTTAAGATCATATGATGGTGTTGGGAGCATGTGAAGAGGTTAAGATCATATGGTGTTGGGAGCATGTGATGAGGTTAAGATCATATGGTGGTGTTGGGAGCATGTGGTGGGGTTAAGATCATATAATGGTGTTGGGAGCATGTGATGAGGTTAAGATCATATGAATGTTCGGAGCATGTGGTTGGGTTAAGATCATATGAGGGCGTTGGGAACATGTGATGGGGTAAACATCATATATATCAATACCATCTTAGAGCCAAAGCGCCTTTGAGCGGTTTACGGATATTGGCGCTATACAAGTATTTGTATGTATTTATGTATATGGTGGAGTTGGGAGCATAAGATTGGGTATATATCATGTGAAGGGGCTTGTAGCATGTGATGGGGTAAACATCATGTTAAGGATGCGTAGAGGATGCGTAGGAACGTCATAAATATGTTCTGTTCCCTTTAGTGGATAGGAGGAAGGTGGCAGCAGAATCATGTATACATGACGCTGGTGATAGACTGGGTGTATACATGCATATTCAATAGTGTTTTCCAACACAACAGCTGTGTTTACACCACGACACAACTATCCACCTCTGAATAGGTGAACTATCCATGGAGTTTCGATAAGTGAAATCTGACAGTCATAAAAATGTATCATATGTTTCAACAATCAACACACACACAAGTAAACCGTATCAAACTTACAGTCCTTGTTCAATGGCCGCCGCTCTTGTGATAAGGGTAGATGTGAGTTGTCGCTATTAATAAACTCAACCTATCGCAGGCAGGGCCTGCGTGAAGCTTGGGTCATGACGTCTCAGCTATCTGTTGTGATGAACTTTGTAATGAATGAAAAGTGAAAGTACGGTATGGTGTACCTTTAACAGGAACCGATTATGTTTGAATTACTGAATGAAAAGTTTACCTCAACCAAGAATAGAAAATATTTAAATTACTGGATCACGATGTGATTGTAACTATTCATGGTGCACTTCTCCTATACACGAATACACTTAAGTTTCTCATTGAACAACCTGGTTAACTGAACAAATAGTTCAATGCTATATATCTGTCACATTCATTAGTTGAATGCATATTTATGTACTCACATGATCAGAATCATGACCCTCGACTTCCTCAAAAATGACAAGGATTTTCAAGGAAGGTACTTACATCATAGGCAAAGGAGTAAACAGCCTTATCAAGAGTATATATTGGAGTCTTCATATTAACGCCCTATAACAGTTGGCACTAACAGATAATCAGATTGTATTAAACATATGCCACACA
>VKKT01012579.1:8012-26213 GCA_008038995.1 Haliotis laevigata
CAACTACTGCTTGTGAGAACATACTGTAACTAAACACTGCAACTACAGCTTGTAGAACATACCGCAGCTAAATACTACAACTACAGCTTGTAGAACATACCGCAGCTAAACACTGCAACTACTGCTTGTGAGAACATACTGTAACTAAACCCTGCAACTACAGCTTGTAGAACATACCGCAGCTAAACACTGCAACTACTGCTTTGGGGGAACATACTGTAGCTAAACACTGCAACTACAGCTTGTGAGAACGTACTGTAACTAAACACTGCAACTACAGCTTGTGAGAACATACTGTAACTTAACACTGCAACTACAGCTTGTAGAACATACCGCAGCTAAATACTGCAACTACAGCTTGTGAGAACAGAATATAACTGAGCACTTCAACTACAGCTTGTAAGAGTGATTGAGTGAGTTTAGTTTACGCCGCACTCAGCAATATTCCAGCTATATGTCGGCGGTCTGTAAATAATCGAGTCTGGACCAGACAATCAGGTGATCAACAACATGAACATCGATCTGCACAAATGGGAACCGATGACATGTGTCAACCAAGTCAGCGGGCCTGACCACCCAATGTCGTTAGTCGCCTCTTACGACAAGCACGGGTTACTGAAGATCAATTCTAACGGGTCTTCACGGGTCTACAGCTTGTAAGAACATGCTGCAACTACATACTGCAACTGCACCCTGTAACAAAAGGCTGCAACCTCAAGCTGTAAATACACCTGGGAACAACATACTGCACAAAAACACTACAGCAACATATTGTATGTACACAGTGCATGATGCACCCCTCTTTGCGCCCCCCTCTTCATCTTTTATCATTAAAAGTCATGTTTATTTTATAGTTGTTAACCTCCCACGCAGCTGTTACCAACTTGCTTGAGTGCCATTTGAGTAATGAGCTATCAGCTGACTCTTTATTTATACCTCCCATTGAATCCTCAACAACGCCATAAACTAATTTCCCGGCGCAAGTACCTACTCCAACCATTACAGTTACGTAACTGATGACGCAAACATGATATACGGGATGCACCCAAGGACCCACACCATCAGGAGACATGTTGTTAGATGCACTTCACATGTATGCAGATGGCGTCAGCAAATATTGCTCTATCACTTGGCCTCTGCAAGACCTTTGTGAGCATGTTCTTGACCACCTGAGTAGTCCTTGTAGATCTGTATCTTGTACCAATTGTAACCTGGCTACTCTGCGTCATGACCAAGTGGTCATCGTGGGATCAGCGTGGCCGGGCTGTGAGGACGTTAGTAGCTGCTATGAAGTGTACATGGATATATGTGTGTGTTGTGCTGATGGGACACACCCCTACTGGGGCACAACCAAACGGTAAGATGGCGGTGAAATATTACCGGTACCTTAATTGTTTTACTACATCTATTGAATCAGAGAAGGGTTATCCCGTGATGCTTTACTTACAAAAACGTAAAATGTATACCTTTTAAACCAAATCGCGACGGTTTGGCCTTTCTTCAAGGAAAGCTATCAGAGGGTGTCGCCATCTCAAATGAGTCCGGTTTGGGCAATATGAAAGCTGCCACACGGGCGCTGACATCATGAACTATTTTGTTTGTTTGCTGTTTTAAGCCACACTGGGCAATAATCCAGCTACATGAATATGGCGGAAGTGTGTGAATAACTCGTCTCTGGATCAGACAATCCAGTGAGTGATATCAACAGCATCGATCTACACAACTGAGATATGATGACATGTGTCAACCAAGTCAGCGAGCCTGACCATCCCGTTTGTCGCCTTTTACTACAAGTATGGGTTCCTGAAGACCAAACCTGCATGACCTGACTTCCGGAAGGATTTCCACATGTTGATTCGAACCGGTTCTGTGCATTGCGTCTACCACTAGATTGTATCATCGTAACTAATTAAAAATATTTGTTTCATGTAATTGTACATGAACAGGATTGATCAACAAGCTATAAATATCCCATGTAGAACCGCTCTGGAAAACTGGAAATACGAAAGTATATGCATGAGAAATAAGTGAGAATTGTGTTAATGCTTAGCTAATATAATGCACAGAAACATTTAAAACAGTCTTACAGTTATTACGTAATATTTCAATAATTTCAATTAGTCTATAGTGCTTGTGATTTTCTGCGTCTTAGATGGTCAAACTGTTCAAAAATAGATCATGCTTAATACTGTTATTTACTTTTCTGCTGAACTGTATTGTTTCTTTTTGCTAGGAATAACCGTTATCTTTCATTTCACGGCCCAATTTGAGTCATTATTTAAGCAAGCGGCAGGTGTATTACGGTCACCAATAACCAAATATAACGACGTGTCATCTACAAATAATCGGTATAATCGTAGACTACAATATCATATTATGTGATGAACATTAGAGGTCCTAATACTGAACCCTGAGGTACACCAGCAAGTGTTAGTGTAGGACTAGAATTGTGCCAAAGATTTATTACTCGCAGGCTCTATTGTATTTGCAATTGTAGTAGATTGCTTGAATGCCATAAGATGTAAGTTGTTATTAAATATCAATGTAAAGCAATGTGTATCACTTCTAAATGCTCCTAAATGCCATTCAAAGAATTTGATATTGTTATGCTATATATCGCTTTTGTTTGTGACTGGCTGACTTATGTAGATGTAGTCAAAGCGTCACGCGCGGACTTATGCACCCCGCCCCTCGTGCACCCATTTCTATCGTGGGTTTGAATCCCAGTTCGCCCTGTTTATGTGTCCATGTTTATCAACACCATAAACGTTTTAGTCCTGAAACACTTCAGCTAGTTTCCAACATAAAGCTTGTAATATAAATACTGATATCAAAGCGGCTCTAAACTCAACTCACTCTCTCATTCGGTGTGTTCGACAGCTGTAAGATCATGCAGCAAAGGTTGGCACTTCTACGAAGACCAATGCTACTCCTATTTCTTGACAACCTTACCGTGGATGGCCGCTGGAAAAATCTGCAATAAACATGGCGGCCAGCTCGTCACCATCTTGGAAGAGGAAACACAGATCTTTCTCGGGGGTAAGAGTTGTACTGTGATTTGTGAAATACAGACTAAAAACATGAAAATCCTGTAGGTAACACATTATTTTTGTGAACCGCGGGCAAAAGAACGTATACATCCATGTTTGGTGTTGTCTACAGATGAAATAAACCAGACATTATTGTTCAATGTTGATGTAACACATTAACTTGTTGCGCCTAATGGTTGCAAGAGTTGTATGATCCCCAGTGAGCTGAGATTGAATATACGATGTGCCAATGGGATTCACATCCAATGTTCGAGGGAAATCCAAGCGCCTTTAAGCAGTTGAGCTTGATATTAGCGTTATAAAATATTAGTATGAATGAATGAATGCAAGTGATGCGCGTGTCACGGTTGTGTTTCGGCGACTGTTTCAGCCTAGTGACATCTTTCATAAGAAAGTTTACTCCTTTTTGCACGGGAGTTTAAGAGCAGCAACCTCGAACGCAACAAAATTACTAGACTGAAAACAGCGTATGCATGTCTGTCTCTTTGTGCACTTGTATGGACTAATGTCGATGTTATGGTGATAGGCCACTGACCAGGAAATAACATGCTGCAGTTGATAATTACTTTTCAGATTCCTCATTTATGTACCGAGAGTATTATTATATATAATAATAGGCTTGCTCGTCACGTCGAAGGCCCGGGTTCGATTCCCCACGTGGGTACAATGTGTGAAAGCCCATTTCTGGTGTACCCCGCCGTGATATTGCWGGAATATTGCTAAAAGCGTCGTAAAACCCGACTCACTCACTCACTCTTGATATATCGTTTTTCACACTAATGCTGAACGCCAGGCAGGGTAACAATAAGTACCACCTTAAAACATTTTTCGTACGACGTGGCCGAAGATCCCGTCCACGATCTTCGCTTTCCGAACAGATGCTCTGTCCACGAGATCATGATATAATATGAATATGGGACGTCATTGTCTTTGCTAGGAATGCTGAAGTACTCCGACAGCGACTACTGGCTAGGTCTTCATTACGATGGTACTGAACAACAATGGCGTTGGAGGGGCGGCAGCTATGTTGTAAGTAGACTTTTATATGATTCTTGTGAAAAACACACGAATTATATGCTGAATTTTCTTGGGACCATCACCAGTCAATGTCTGCTAGTCTTGTGTTCGAATCCCAGATTTACTGATGCTCATAGACTTCACAAAACTGGCATATGATTACTACCAACGGCCCATGAAACTTAAACCGTGATATTACTGAAATACGTCATTCGTAGATAGGGCGCTTAAGTGAGAGTACGTTCTCGGAAGTTCTGCTTTGTGTTGAGATAAGTTGTATAATTATAGCGTGCCAGAAAGGTCCAGTTTTTTCCTATTTCTTGGTTTGTCTACACCATTAACGTTTCACAAAAGAAGAGAAGTTTTAGACCTGTACTGAGATGAGTAGCCATGTGGTTAAAGCGTTCGTTCATCATGCCGAAGTTCTATATTCGATTCCCTTATGGACGCAGTGTTCTGAAGCCCATTGATATTGCTGGAATATTGCTACAAGCGGCGGAACACCACTCACTCATCCAGACCTGCAGCTCTTCAGCAACGTCCTAAATGAAGAGCTCTTTACATCGATGTTACATCGAATTCAAAACACATGGCACTACGATGACCTTAACGCCAATACTGTATCATCATAGACTTAACTTCGCTTCGTGTCACGGACCTTGCCATTTCCTTGCAGACCGAATACAGCAACTGGGTATCGTTGTCTAAACAACGCCAGAACGACGACAAGACTGTGACGTGTGGGTATATGATTGGACGGCTACGGCCATACCAGTCAGGAAGTGTTGGTATGTGGAGCCAAACTAACTGCGACACCAGGAAACGATTCATWTGTCAAAAGCCACCCAGTAAGTTGATKAAAACACAAACATGAGYGTACTCCCAGTATCAATCACGGGATTGTCTGGTTTGATTTGGTTGGTTTKTTGTTTAACAGCGATATTCCAGCTATATGGCGGCRGYCTATAAATAATMTAGACMAGACAATCCAGTGATCAACATCATGAGCATCGATCTCCGCAATTGGGATACGATGACATKTGTCAACCAAGTCAGAGAGCCAGACTACCCAATCCCGTTGAACTCGATTATTTACAGAYCCCCGGCTCATGGTTCGAACACTGCTAATYACAACAAACAMACAGATTATGTTAACAYKATRTCTGCAGTCGAGTAGAAAGTTRATCCTATTYATTTTGTCTGGAATAATACTAACAACGGCGTAAAATCATATTCAYATATACAGTGAGTGAGTTWWKTTTACTCCGSACTCAGCAATAGTCMAGSTATATGGCGGCRGTCTGTAAATAATCGAGTCTGGACCAGCCAATCCAGTGATCAACAGCATGAGCATCGATCTGCGCAATTCGGAACSGATGACWTGTGTCAACCAAGTCAGCGAGCCTAACCAYCYRATCCCGTTAGTCGCATCTTACGACAAGCATGGGTTACTGACGATCAACATSCKMMCCCGGAACTTCACGGGTACACATATACAKTTATTCWTWGCGCTTSKGTTCRTTTCACTAAAACGTGGTTGAAGGTAAAAGTRCTGTGTCAATGGTCYTAGMCCYGGTTGTAGAGATCCTATAGAGATCAWTCAACACCCGGTGTCAGTGGGCAATCGTAGGTTTCTGTACATTCAAATGTCGTGATTCATCATTCTAACATCCGTGTTTCTTTCCAGCATTACACAAATATACATGTGATGACGGCTGGTTTCTTCACGACAACATGTGTTTCCATGGTTACCAGAAACCGCAGTCTTGGGGTGTTGCTCGGAAACTGTGTAGAAAGACGCACAGTAACGGGGATCTGTTGACGATCGGCACCCAGGACCTGCAACATATAATAAACAGTAATGCCAATATGTATATATCCGTGCATGAATGTGTCTTAAGGTACCCATGAAGCCAAAATTGAATTGAATGTTGTGCGTTTACACTAATAATTTTACGTTTTACACATTTACAGACAGAATACTTTCATGTCATCATTTGCACTCATAAAATAAACATTTTCGAACGTTCAACCTTCAGCAATGCGTGATTTCTACACACGAAAACACCTAATTTCCAACTCTAGGAAAGATAATTCCATGTGAGGAAATGTTTTCAAAGATGTGGACATGTTGGGGAGAGTTGGGGCCTGTTTTGAAGAGGTTAGGGTTTCTTTGACCTTTAAGTGATCAAGGCATATCAAAACACACCGTCGATTTTAGGTTGTTTGCACCCATAAACTACATCGTCGGCATGTTGATTCATTTGTCATATTGTGCATCGTCCTTCCTTTCTCGTATCCAACAATCACCACTACTTGACACTTCTTTCAATTTCTATCACCGTCTGTTATTTTCGTATATCCACTACTTTTTGTTGAGTATATACTACAAATTATGCAGCGGGAATTTTGATTCAAAGTAAACCCTGTATGTTCATATAATTACATTTTTTTGTAACTCCATCTCCCAACTGTTCCTTTCAGAGCTCCTTTCAAAATAGTGTTACTAAGCATTGTTTCAGCCATCTACTTAATCCTTAAATCAAGTGATGTAAAACTGGTTATTAGTAAGGGCTTGACCGTATCCTGCTGTGTGATCCTTTTTAATTTTTTTTTATTAGCATAAGGACAGATGTTACGCATGCGATAAATACGTACATGTACAAAGAGAGTTGTTACACTGCTTCTAGGTGAATCCAAATATATATGTGATTCAGGTGCTATAGTGGAGCGGCGGGTCAACTACTGGACTGGACTTCACTACGACAGAAGCTCGAAGGATTGGATCTGGCTGGACATTGGCAAGGTAAAGTAGCTCAAGATGGATGTTCACCAATCTGGAACACGAAGGCACCCTCGCTTTCTGTTATGTTTCGAGTCTTAGAAGCAAGCTTAAAAATGAGAAATTTTGCCACAATATCGGGATATTTCATTCTAGCATTCTTAGTTTGTTATCTAGGCGAGATTGTGAGAAAGTGTCTCACAACATTCTATCAACAAGTATGCTCAAAGTCAGAAGTAACTAATCATGAGATTACTAGAAGCACAAAACCGTTTTCATTTATGCTGAATATAGGCGCAATTGTATTGCTCATGAGGTTTATCGAAGTGAAAACGTATCAGACCTGCATTACTCCGGGCTTTCCTCCCACATTAACGTGATACACCATCATCAAGTTTGTTCAGAGTCGTGTTAAACAAACGAAATCAACCATCTTAAGGTTTGACAGTGCGTCTTTCCTTTGAGTGTCGTTGCCATGTTTTTATCATAACTAACCGTTATGGACCCTGGTAGAACTGGTCCTATATACCCCATGCTCTTGGGCACTCGGAATTTAATGGTGACCGATTAGTTAATATATGCCACGTTACCCTCAGCGTTATCGTAGACATTTGATCAAGTTTACATTTCCTCTTTTTCAGCACGAATAATATTAGACACTGCTTACGACGGCGTAAATAACATGCTTTCACATAAACTCCTTGGTGCAACCGGGGCGGTTGGTTAATGCTCCAGCGCCTACATTTTCGAAGCTCTCTCAGCGCTAAGGTAACCTTAAGTGCCATACATCAACATTAACCTACGACTATCTTAGCGCTAAGAGAGCTTCGAAAATACAGGCCCAGTATTCTAAAATGCGTCCGATTTAATTCTCTTTATTTTTCTATGAGAAGACAACTTCTCAGACCTACCCTTCTTCTTTGGCGTATCCTTCAGCCGGACTACAGCAACTGGGCTCCGTCTCTACCTGACAGCTCTAGACGTCAGCAGGGGCAAGAATGCATGTATTTGATTGGTGGATTAAAACACCGGTTCTACAACCAGGAACCGCTGCTTTTAGGGATGTGGGATCATGGAATGTGTGAATCAAACCTGTATTTCTTCTGCCAGAAACCTGCAAGTATGTTAATCCGTTTAAGAATCCGTGTAAATACCCATCCGAGGCCTATACCCATGCATGGATTCGAACCCTTCACTTTGTAATTCTCATTCGTACCCATACATGAATAAATTACAACATAAATATGACACATGATCCAATTTCTACTACACAGACACAAATATATAATTCTTTGAACTTGGTTGATACATGATATGTCATCCAGCACTGGGGTTATCGATGTTTATAACGTGGATCACAGGACTGTCTGGTCCAGACCCAAATATATTCCGTCTGCTGTCATATGGTTCGAACATTAGTTAGTGAGGCGATAAACACCAAAAAAAACCCAACTGATTTTCCAACATGACCAGCTTATATAGACGACACTTTTAGGGATCATTTCTATAGCATACATCGCCATGACTTCAGGTAAAACTGACAGCCTACCAAACCACGAAAAACGGTTTTCCGAAAGGTCCGTACATTCATTTCACTTATGGAAAATGTTAGATGCCAGAATCATATTTACTTAAAACCCTTTCCATGTATACATCACTTTCAAAACATATTTTATGCGTAAAGCCTGATAACACTCCTTTTGTTCCTCGTGATTCGTATTATCTAAGAAATGAACTTCGCATCTTTTAATTTAAGAAAAGGCTAAAATGTTTGCTGATGTTAGAACTTGACGGGATGCATTTCTTAAGTATTTGAACACGAGTTTTTATTAACTAAGCTAAGATAACAGTTACTTATTTTTTAACATTTACTTTCGCCCACAGACTACCTCTTCGGTTTATTTCTCTTTTGAAATATTAAAAATCGACCTGTTCACTAATTTAGCCATTTTCATGTGTTTCTGTATCATGCCAGAAGTTAAATATCAAAACTTGAAGAACAACAATGTCTTTTAAACATGTTCTATGATTTTAACGCCAATGTTTCAATTTATAAATTTTACAATCCCAGTGATAAAAATGGCGATTTCCTTTTGGGTACTACATGTATTTTGATTAACATCATTGATTGGAAAGAAATATATATAATAGAACACCAGTTGACTGATCTCAGGTGATTGCATATTATTAATATGGTTATTGAATTTTTGCAGGTATGAAGGAACTGCCACCTGTACAGTTAGACACGCAGCCAAGACTGACTGAGGGACCCGTTAGGTCTACAACCCCTACCCCAACAGCACACAACACAACCTTGGTGGCCGGGAAGGCCCCTGCTGAAGAGTCTCCGGGTTCCGATCAGGAGAATACCAAGGTCGTCACAAATGTAAAATGTAATATTATGATAGGTATATTGAAATCAGTCATGGGATAAGTGCAAACGCTGCTATCAGTTTTTAATCATACCAAATCCTATCTCGTTGTACGTATTCTGATCAGAACGGTTTTATTTCTTCGTTAACATATTTTTGTTACTTGAGAACGACATTAGGATAATTATCGGTATTTCCGGACAAAAGAATTGTTTGGAGTAAACAAGTTTCACCATATACACTTTCAAAAAAGAACGCATAGGTGTTTTGGAGAATATTGGACTCATGTAGCTGCGCCAAAAAACCCCAAAAGCAATTATACTTTTTCTGTCCAAAACGTCATCCTTTTGTAATTGTAAACAGCTTCAGCGCCAAAACGCGGCAATTATAACTTTCTTGTTTTAGAAGTGGTTTAAGAAATATTCGCCGAAACGTCACCAAGAAAAGCGGAAAAGCATACGGTATCGATCACANCCGTCTCTACCTGACAGCTCTAGACGTCAGCAGGGGCAAGAATGCATGTATTTGATTGGTGGATTAAAACACCGGTTCTACAACCAGGAACCGCTGCTTTTAGGGATGTGGGATCATGGAATGTGTGAATCAAACCTGTATTTCTTCTGCCAGAAACCTGCAAGTATGTTAATCCGTTTAAGAATCCGTGTAAATACCCATCCGAGGCCTATACCCATGCATGGATTCGAACCCTTCACTTTGTAATTCTCATTCGTACCCATACATGAATAAATTACAACATAAATATGACACATGATCCAATTTCTACTACACAGACACAAATATATAATTCTTTGAACTTGGTTGATACATGATATGTCATCCAGCACTGGGGTTATCGATGTTTATAACGTGGATCACAGGACTGTCTGGTCCAGACCCAAATATATTCCGTCTGCTGTCATATGGTTCGAACATTAGTTAGTGAGGCGATAAACACCAAAAAAAACCCAACTGATTTTCCAACATGACCAGCTTATATAGACGACACTTTTAGGGATCATTTCTATAGCATACATCGCCATGACTTCAGGTAAAACTGACAGCCTACCAAACCACGAAAAACGGTTTTCCGAAAGGTCCGTACATTCATTTCACTTATGGAAAATGTTAGATGCCAGAATCATATTTACTTAAAACCCTTTCCATGTATACATCACTTTCAAAACATATTTTATGCGTAAAGCCTGATAACACTCCTTTTGTTCCTCGTGATTCGTATTATCTAAGAAATGAACTTCGCATCTTTTAATTTAAGAAAAGGCTAAAATGTTTGCTGATGTTAGAACTTGACGGGATGCATTTCTTAAGTATTTGAACACGAGTTTTTATTAACTAAGCTAAGATAACAGTTACTTATTTTTTAACATTTACTTTCGCCCACAGACTACCTCTTCGGTTTATTTCTCTTTTGAAATATTAAAAATCGACCTGTTCACTAATTTAGCCATTTTCATGTGTTTCTGTATCATGCCAGAAGTTAAATATCAAAACTTGAAGAACAACAATGTCTTTTAAACATGTTCTATGATTTTAACGCCAATGTTTCAATTTATAAATTTTACAATCCCAGTGATAAAAATGGCGATTTCCTTTTGGGTACTACATGTATTTTGATTAACATCATTGATTGGAAAGAAATATATATAATAGAACACCAGTTGACTGATCTCAGGTGATTGCATATTATTAATATGGTTATTGAATTTTTGCAGGTATGAAGGAACTGCCACCTGTACAGTTAGACACGCAGCCAAGACTGACTGAGGGACCCGTTAGGTCTACAACCCCTACCCCAACAGCACACAACACAACCTTGGTGGCCGGGAAGGCCCCTGCTGAAGAGTCTCCGGGTTCCGATCAGGAGAATACCAAGGTCGTCACAAATGTAAAATGTAATATTATGATAGGTATATTGAAATCAGTCATGGGATAAGTGCAAACGCTGCTATCAGTTTTTAATCATACCAAATCCTATCTCGTTGTACGTATTCTGATCAGAACGGTTTTATTTCTTCGTTAACATATTTTTGTTACTTGAGAACGACATTAGGATAATTATCGGTATTTCCGGACAAAAGAATTGTTTGGAGTAAACAAGTTTCACCATATACACTTTCAAAAAAGAACGCATAGGTGTTTTGGAGAATATTGGACTCATGTAGCTGCGCCAAAAAACCCCAAAAGCAATTATACTTTTTCTGTCCAAAACGTCATCCTTTTGTAATTGTAAACAGCTTCAGCGCCAAAACGCGGCAATTATAACTTTCTTGTTTTAGAAGTGGTTTAAGAAATATTCGCCGAAACGTCACCAAGAAAAGCGGAAAAGCATACGGTATCGATCACAATAAAAAGGCAAACGTTGTGTTTCATTTTGTCATTCATTTTTGCCTGGAAAAGAGGAAATCATCATGCCACGACTGACTGCCGCCAATCGAAACATCGCCATAGGCCGCCATGAAGCTGGGGAGTCGCAGTGTGCAGTTGCCCGACTTTTCATCGTTCATCAGAGCTCCATATCTCACCTTTGGGATCCTTTCCTGCTGACCAATTCCCCCCAAGACCGCCAGAGAAGCGTCCATCCAAGAGTTACCACCCAAGCCCACCACCACTACATCCGGATTGCTCACTTGCGTCATCGTTTTGCCACAGCCGTGGAGACTGCACAACAATTCTGGGTTTGAGAAGAATTTGCAACCTAACTGTCAGGAATCGATTGTGTGAAGTGGGGATTCGGCCAAAAAGGCCAGTAGTCGACCCTGTTTTGAGAGACTTCCTTGGGTGCAATCGCTTGCGGTGGTGTCGTAGAGTCCGGAACTGGAACCTTAGKAACTYGAGGCGAGTCTGGTTCAGTGATYAATCACGATTTCTTCTTCACCGCCGAGATGGAAGACAGCGTGTTTACCGCCGGAGAAATGAACGTTTTGCCGCTAATTGCATACGACAGGTCGACAGATTCGGAGAATACAGTGTCATGGTGTGAGGTGAGATATCAAGCACACAAAGGTCTAATTTAGTTGTGGTTCTTGGGAATTTGACAGCATATCGGTACATTAACGAAGTCCCTGCTCATCACATGCTTCCGATTATGAACTGACAGAGGGCTGTTGTTCCAGAATGACAACGCTACTTCACATACAGCACGCGTCACGGTATTTTACCTTGCCAATTCTAACGTCATAGAATACCTATGGGATGAACTCGATCCACATTTACGTCAACGGCAAAACACGCCCCAGACACTTCCAGAACTGGTCATCGCATTGCAAGAAGAGTGGGGAAGAATTCCACAAGAGCACCTTCGTCGACTTATCCAGTCTGTGCCGAGACGGTGCTGAGCAGTAATTGCTGCCAATGGTGGCCATACAAAGTACTGACTTTGACGCTATCTTGTGGACTCAAGTACACAGAAACACAACAATAAAGGCAGTATTGTTTTGGCGATCTCTTTGCCTATAGACGTGTGAATTTCCACCTATTTACCATTGAAATTACATGAAATATTTGGTCTCAAACGAACGCAATAAATTCGTCTAAAAATGGCTTATTCGTTTCTTTGTTTGAAGAGTGTATCAAACCATCAAAGTTACTGAAAATATGTTAGTAAGCTTTTATGTAATGATGTTATGAACTGCTATGAACGGATATTCAATAAAAGCTCTATCATATTTATTGTTTAATTAATATGGTTGACATCAATATCAAAAGCAAGATTCATGTATTTCATTGATGATGTTCCCCAGATATGGTGTCCAGTGTAGGCGGAGGAGTGGCGGTCGTTGCGGCGCTCGTGAGCAGCGTAATAATCATAACAATATACTTACAAAGGTAATCAATTTCACCTTTATTCAATCTAAAGCGACACATCTGACAGATCAGTATAATTGGTCAGTACATAAGGACTAATGTTCAAACGTTATATATGACTCAGTATCTTGTCATGTCAGTAACTTGAAACAGGTAGTGATTTGAAAACCTACGATTGTACGTATATGGAATTACTGCAGAATTTGTTCAACGTTGTTACATTTGTCTTCGGTGTGGTTGTCGGGACTTGAGAATGTTAGAGTAGATTCCCTTACTGCCTCCTATCCACTATGTTTAAGTTTCAATAAATGTCTTGCAGTTATGACCCCCAGACCAACTTAAGTACTCTATTGCTATCTGAGGGCTACACAAAGACCGCGATCTAGACAACCAGTTGTAGGACTTCCATTATGTGGAAACCACGGTGGGTAAGTGGGTCAGATTGCGGTCTTTGCGTAGTGGCGATTCTGTCACAAGCTCTAAGAGTGTGGGTTTAGGGATGGGAATGGGACCTTACCCTCAAAAGTTCTAGAATGACGGTAATGACGGATATGATACATGCTACCATATTGCAGAATAACATTCTTTCCGAAGTGAGATCATTACAGAGAGTTACATTTTCAGGAATGGATTTGGATGTTTGGCGTCGAAAACATCGGAAGCTTGTAAAGACCCTCAGAACATGGCCAACTCCGACGACAATGAGTACGCAACCATCAGCGACATCATGGAACGACATGAGCCTCACAAAGGACCACCCGTCGACAATGTTGACAGTACCAATGGAAACTGCTTTGATGGCAAAATGGGCGTCAAGGTGACTAGGATTTCGAAGACGATAGACGATGACAGTATACTTGGCATCATTGACAAAAGATCTCTGAAAACGAAGGGCGTCTCTCGCAAGCACGAGTTAGCCAAGAGAAGCAGGGATTCATTGAGTGCTCGGCATAACGTTGCTAGAAGTACATACGGTGGACAGGTTCTGGAGCGCAGTGGGAGGCCCAGCTTTTCTGAACTCTGTGATAAAGAGGAAGAGGAAGAAGATGTCTTGTTCGGACTTGACCAAGGGCAGTCGATACCCAATAGTTATTACCTGTATCCATGTCAGGAGGTAACGACTTGTGAACCTTGTGTACTTTACGACTTCGCGGAGTCGTTTGGACAACAAGCTGTAGCTGCTGTCGATGGTTCTTCTGGTGGGACATTGAGTGTCAGGGACCTTACTTATGCATATGAAAAGATGATACAGTGTACAGATAATGAGTATTTGGATCTCTCCGAGGACCAGGATGGTGGTTACGAGAAGCCAGTTGACCACCAGGCAGAGACGTATCTGGATCTGTGTGGGGAGGAGGACCGGAGTATTCAGCCACCGTCAGCATGATCAACTAGTATGCTGTGACAGGACATGTGACTTTCAGGTCGATCTGGGTCCTGTGTGTATCTATATGGGCAAGACACCCACTTTAAAAATCTTGAGCACGTGTCTTTCAAAGATTACTATGGACATGCCAGCTGCATATATATCTTAGGACAATTACATATTTTTCCATGGATACGTCAACTACATATTTGTGTATGGACCTGCTACCAACATAATTACTTCGGGACATACCACTTACATACATATCCATGGACATGGCACCTGTATGCATATCTATGGACGATTTTACCAATTCATATCCCATGGACATGGCACCTACAAAATGCTTCTGTTGACATGCCAATTATGTGTATTTCATAGATGTATCACCTACAGGTATCTCTTTGGACAAGTGATATTGAAATACGGACAAGTGTTTACACAGTCGTGTATAGTTAGTAATATCGTTTCTGATGTTTATTTGGCATATTGATGTGAACCTTTTCATGGAAAAACGTCTTTGGTCTTGATGGACGTCGTCCGTATTCTCATGGGTTGTTGTTTTGGGTGGCACACATGGTTGTGTCAACAGTTAAAACTTTCTTGTACTATACAGTATATACATGTCAAATCCAGGTCATTAAATGGAACATCTTAAACATGTCGCTTGTTTGTTGTTGGTTAATGTAAGGTAATTCCACGAGATGACAACATTCTGATGTTGAAGCAGTGGCATGACAATGATACATAACGTCATTCACAAGCAGTATTGCGTCACATGACTGTCAGTATGGGGATGCTCCTCGGTGGTCCTGGTAGGAAATATTACTTCAGAACGTTGCTATAATGTTTTACCTCCCCTCTCGTTTCTAGTGCGAGAGTGGATGGTGTGTGGTGAGGTGAATTGAGGTTGAATGTCGGTTGGATTCGAGATTAGTGCATTGTGATGTACATGTACATACACGTCTGATTGGCTGATCTTACTAGTCCAGGTTCATGACGGTTCTATAGTATTAGCCCATCCCGCATATCACCTCTTTCACGGGCAGGGTAACAATATGTACCATCTATCTGATGCATTTAGTTCAACGCTCCGTTAAACTGCTAAGTATTGATTTGCATAATGGCGTGTTTGCACATTGTTTCAGGAGGGCGCCGAATGATGTCGTTTACTATTACCTCGGTACCAGAGGTACCGAGATTCTTAATCAGGAAGAATCGTGTCAGATGGTGCTTGTCGATTGCATATCTAGACGTACACATTGTTTGTGCGTCACAATCGTCACTTATAAGTCACGATCAAAACACTTTGCAAAATAGTTACGCATTTTAAAAAAAAATAATCCCAGAGTTCAATGTGTGTACTTTCTTCTGTGCCTCAGTGTATTTCATGTAAAAATAAATACACACAGATCAGTGTTAACCATCTTTATTGATAACAACCCTGGACGGGAAGAGAGTGAAAACAGCCATATAACAATAACAGACCATTTGGTTTGGTATTACAAACACATTGGTGAAGTGCCTCAGACAAATATACAATGAGTTAGTGTTATAAACTGTTCAGTGATCACTCAAGACAAGTTCCCATGGATAGAAACTTTTGTACAACTGGGAGTGTTTCGTTTATCCACTAGAACTTGTCCTTATTGAGCACAACATAGTCTTTTAACCCACAATTAATAATTTCTTGCAGTGGATGCATGAAATACAACATGTTATAACTGAAATCCAATGTATCCGCTTCGATAATGTTTTTGGAATACAGCAAAGGTATCACATCGCATGAGGAATCTGTCAGATCGGTGCCAATTTTGGAATCGAACCAACGTACAGCGGATTCCGTCACAGCTCAAGGGAAGTAACTGTACATAGAGAGTACCATTGAGCCAAGTGTACCCACACAGTGATACGAAAAATATTTCGGTAACACACTTCGAGCCAGCAAAACATTGGCGATAATGATGTCACCATTTAATGGCGTGAAGACAATGATACCAGACATAGCAAATCAGAATGACAAAATGAACTAAAGACATTGTCACAAAGAGACGTCAGTACAGAAAATATAACAGTCAACACCTCTCATGGCACCGTGATGCCATTCATATAAAATTGGATAAGCTTTGCAAGATAAATTGCGTGAACTATTGTACGAGGTTGAATAATAAGTTCTGGGCCTAACATAAAATGAATTGCATGATAGTGAAATCCTTAGATTTAGTTGTGTACATCTATAGTCTCCACAAATTCCTGCTTATTTTACCGCCACAGCGAAACAATTCTTGATGGACTCAAGGTTGTATATAGTCTTCAACATCATGTCATGACCTCAAGTAAATATTGCATCATTACGCATGTCCATTATAGCTCAGAACGTATCTATACATGTGTATGTATGATCTTCTACCGTCGTATAAACAAACAGCACCATTTTCTATAATAACTGATGTTTCCCTTCAGTTTGTTGAAATCTGCTGAGGTATCTCAGAGTGCTAGCTTAACGTATGTACGCCCTGCTATATCACAGTGATGTGATTTCATATTTTGATGAAACCTACATCGGATTCTGGGACATGGAGGCGATTTTTCAGAAACTTTTCTCTTTGACTGAACTTACAAGATTGATATTTGATTTCAGCCACAGTATCTCGATCATGTAGACATAATGATACCACATCAACATCGAAAAGTAATAACTCCGTATTGCTAGAGAGTATCATAAAAGTAAGTATTTTCGGAAGTAATCATAGTTTCCTGAAGTTAGACACGAAAACAAATAATTCTTAAACCACTATGTTCTGTGTGACATAGAGTAATTAAAGTGCGAGAGTGATGCTCGATGCCAAGATGTCAAGATGCTGTTGCAAAACCTTTCATCCGATTTATATACATGTAGTTACGTAAATAAAAGAGTTACAATGGCTTCGTTTTATCACATTGAAACCCCCAAAGATATATGACATACTTGCTGTCTTCATCGTATGACTCGTTTTTTCGTCAAATTCAAGTTAAACAATTTATGGTGGACAGATATTGATAACATGTCATCACGAAATACACCCACAACAATTGTTCAATGAGTGGGTGGGTGGCTGAGGTAACACCGCTTACAATAATATGTCAGTTATATAACGGGTTGTCGGAGCATTATTGAAATCCTACACTGATGATCAGGTTTCAGACAGGCATGACTTGAGTAGGACCGACAGGGATTCAAACCCTAACAAGCTGATCCTGTAACAGATAAGGGACACAACTCTGTTCCCTGCGTGTCTATTCGCCATTGGCACTGAATACAATCATGTACATATGAAGAAACTCTTTGTTGACATGTACATATATTGGGAATGTATTATATGAAACATCTATACCACAGTTCATCTTTGACCGTTTTCTTTATATAATCAGTTTATGGCAATATCCGGTCTGTTTGTCTTGTAACACGTGTGTCATACCCTGATATATACATATGAATATGTTAGTCGTGATGTCATGCACAATGCAGTACACATGATTTCATACATAAAAACTCTGTACATCGCAACGTAAAATATATTAAGAATGTCACATTCTGTCTTTACAAAAATACAACAATGTTGGTTAAGGTATCACAGATTCCTATATATGTATTCTGTTTCACATCACATGAAAACTAAACCCCCATTAATTCATGTAGAACCTTTCTGGGTTAAAACATCCGGATTAACATACTACGAGATTACGTTACCATGGATACGGTGTCTCTTAGAATATGTATATACACCTGGAACTAGTGGTTTGTAGAACATC